>VDFB02271358.1:735296302-735313731 GCA_007258455.2 Sequoia sempervirens | reverse complement strand
AAACAATATATCTGAAAGGGAGATGGAGGCTTCAAAGGAATACTATGTATATAATATATTATATAATATATTTAATATATATACAATATATCTAGAATATAAATAATATATATTATATATAATATATACTATAATATATTTAATATATAATATATATTACATAATATATAGTATATTTATATTTAATAAATTTATAATAGAAAAAATGGATATCCGTTCCTAATAGATATCCATTTCTAACTGCATTGGATTTTTATGCCTCGTGAAAAATCAATATGTTGATACGTAACGAATATCCGTTTTCAACGGATATCTATTTTTTTCAAGAAAAAGCCCGCCTCATTTTCAAATGGATTCAATGTATTAATTATAATATATAATATATTTAATATATATTACATAATATATAATATATATTATGTGATATATAATATATATAATATGATATATAATATATATTATATAATTTATATAATATAATATATTATATAATATATATAATATATAATATCATATATTATATAATATATAATATAATATATTTCATATATATTATATAATATATAATATAAAACTTATATGTGAAATATACTATTGTATATTTATATACAATAAATTTATTATATAATAAACGTATATCCATTTTTTACGCCATTTAATTTAAGCCATATGGGAATATAATATAGTTTTACAAAACAAATATCCATTTATAATAGATATCCATTTCTTTGAGGACTTTATAATGTGAATTCTTCCTCATTTTCACAAACCTTGCCTCATTTTGGTGATGCAACAGTCAAGCAACGACCTCCAAGTATGTTGTTTTTGCATTTTTTCAATTTTTTGCTAATTAGTGATAAATTTAAGTTTTTTTTTGCATTTTTTGTAGATTTATTGATTTTTTTCATTCTGTCTAAACTTACAAAAAAATTTGAAACCCTAGTTAGTGGAAAACAAAAAAAAACATAAAAAAATGGAACCTTCATTACTAGAAAAAAAGCATAAAATTGAACCTAGCATACTAAACAAACATAAAATAGAACTTTCATTACCCCCTTTCTCCATTTTTTAAAACTGTTTTACATTCTTGTCTATTTTTCCTTCTTCTTTATCACTTATTTTCATGTTTCTTAAATTCTTGCTTTGTTTCTTATTTTTAAGCTAGTATTTCTTTGCTAAACAATTTTTTTTTAAATTTTTTAATTGTTTTGACTCTCCTCAGCTCTCAGAATAGAAAGGATCCTTGTTGGAAGTGCTCTAAATTTCCAATTTTTGGTGAATCTTGATCCATTGTTAGAACTGACTAGACAAAAATTGTCCCAACAACCATAGGGAAATGGGAAAAGTGAATGGGTAATAATTGATGGGCTATGTAGGAGGCTATCATATTGAATCATATACAAATGATATCCTTTCTCATAGCCCATCGATTATTACCCATTAACTTTTCCCATTTCCATATGGCTGCTGGGACAAGTTTTGTTTAACCATTACTAACTATGTATATAGATTCACTTAGTATTAGCAATTTAGAGCTTAACACTTCCACCTTTGTTGAATCAATTTGGAGATTAACACTTCCACATTGTAGCAAGGTAAAAATTTAATGTATTTTTAAATGAGATTTCACATTACTTTAACAAATTTTTTTTTTCCATTTACATGCCTTAGACATAAATGAGCTTTACACATTTTCTAATTTGTATTCAATTAAGTCATTTATATTGAATGGTTTAAGGCCCAATTTTAAACATGTATCTTACATTTTTAAATTACAAATTTAATGTAGGTTCACTTATATCTAAATCATGGATCCATGCCCTCCAGCTCAAACCACTCTAGCTCCACCCACTCCACCTCATAACCCCCCACCTCCAGCACCTGCACCTGATGGTACCCGCTTTCGAGAACAAGTTGATGTGAATATTAGAAACATTCAGGATCAAGTTAATGCTATTCAAAATGAAGGATGTGTTCACCCATTATTGAGGTAGAATTGTTGTTGATGCGGTTAGGTCCATGGAAGTGGACTTAGATGAGCATCAACGATGGCTAGAGGAAAGGAGACAGTCCCAATCTAAAGAGGAAAACACAAAGAAATGAATAGATGCAACTGAGAGCTGCAAAACTTCATTAAGACAGTGATCTTATATTTATAAAAAAATTGATCTTGGATGGATATTTTATAAAGAATTTTGTTGGATGGATGTTTTATAAGGAATTTGGTTGGATGGATATTTTTAGTGTTGAATTTATGAATATTTAATAGTATAATGATGAGACAAAAATTTAGTAATAAATATTAAATAATCTATTAATTTAGTGCTTGTTCATGTATATAGTGTGCACATATAGTGTTTATTCATGCATCATGGTTGACTAATGACTTATTTGTTGATCATAATCATTGTATAGATTTCACATGAACAATCTAATTAACATGTATCTTGATGTCTTCTAAGGATTTTGTTTGAAAGTTGCATAATGTTCTTGTTTATGTATTGTTATCAATAGGAGTGCACCCGAATGCGAAAGCAAAGATACTTTGCAATCCTGTGTAACATTGGAAAACCTTCAGGTTGTGGGTACCCTATATGAAAATAAACCTTCGAATTCTAGGCCGGCTTCCTATATGATAATCTGATTATGAACTAAAAACTAGCTTGGAAAAGGGAAAGGATTAAAACTGATGGAAAACTAGAAAAAACTAAACTATGGGTGATGCACCTAACTGATATTTATGAGTAGATTGTTTCACAACTGATTATTATTGAATCTATTTTCACAACTCAAATTGGGAAATCTAATCACATAAGTGTTTCATTAGAAGGCCTGATAATCCATTCTTTATGAAGGACAATGATATTTTCACAACCTAAAGGAGAGGATAAGTTATGAACACAACTTATGACTTGTAACTAATTTTTTTTTTTTTGTGTACATGGATTAATGATGTGACATGAATTTAAAGGCTTTGAAACCAAACACATTAAATTCACATCTAAAACATTCAATAAATACAAAACTCTTGAATCTTAGAAGGCTAATACTGAATTGCGATAATGAAAAGAAGGAAAATGATGCAAATGACAAAAATAATTAACCTATAAAAGCTACTACATAATCTATTAAACTGTGAAAACTGAGTTACATGAAGTCTCTTTGCTTAAGGAAAAGTCAAAAAACAAGAACCAAGGAAAAAGATACAAATTCCTTTTCTTAAATACAATAAAGGCATGCATAAAGCATCCAAGAGGTGAAACTCCATGTGAACTGAAAGTGAAAATATCTCTCTGAATCCTCTTTCACAAGCAAAAGATAAAACCCTGAAAAAGAGGAGTCAAAACTGCATGAAAAGAGCCAAAAATAGGCTCAAATCCTCTCAATTAGTTAGACTGATGGAGAACCTGAAATTGCATGGAAAAGACCTCAGTTTGACTCCAAAGTGCATGAAATGTATTAGTTGCATCTATTCGCATGATTAGTTAACTCAATCACAACTCGAACATCAATCCTCTTCAGATATTTGCATGATTTGAAGTAAAGGTAGACAATTTAAATAATATTAAAGTAATTGATTAAGAATTACTTTAATACATGTTACATATTTTCCCCCACTTCTACGTTTGCATGACATCTATTAAAGCAATTTATAATTTATTGCTTTAATATTGTTTACATTATTATCTCCAACTTCAAAACCATGCAAAATTGTTAAGACATAGGGACAAGTTTGAAATCAAGACATTACCAAGGTATTTAAAAGGAGTTAACTTGGAGTTGGCTTTATAAATTTACAAATTTTGCATGAAAATAACAAAAGGTATAATGAATACCTTTAATACACAAATTTAAAAAATAATGCAAAGATTTTTTTAAAAAAATAAGGCAACAAACCTTAAGTAAAAGGTCGACCATATTAGGGTAAACCAAACCCTAATGACAATATGTTAGCTCTTTGCATTATTATATTTTTTTGTTTGCACTTCACATACTCTACTGAAAATTCTGCTATTAGGGTTCAAAGTGGAGCTCGAGCCTCTTCACTATGAGTCCTCTGCTGTTCTTGTGAGCCATCAACTGCTTCAAAACTCCAAAGTGCTACATCATGACATGTAAGCTTCTTCATTATCCAATACTCAGCCATTTGTTGTGAAGTGAAGAAAATATTTGTTTCTCTGCTCGACTGTTATTGCTATTGATTGAGGAAAAAATGTGTCTTCATCATTCTTCTTTTGCTGTTCAAGGGTTTCAAAACTTAGGCCAAGACATGCATTTGTTTTAGCACTCTTATGTTTTCATTATTCATCATTCTATGAGATGGCATCCTTGAGGCGTTCTGTCAAACAGTATTTTTGTGCCTTGTCTTTGTAGAAGGTTGTGGCTTTGATTGTAAGAACAAGCCATGTTTACTTTAAAAAGAAAATGATTATTCTCCTCTAGGATTTAATTCTGAAATCATGCTATGAAATCCTATTTCTTGATTCCTCGAGTTGGACTTTCCTTATTTCACTGTGTTCTTTGGCTTCTTTTACATTTTCTGAAAAAATGATAAAAACTTGAATCTTTCCTATATTTTGATTTGGCCTATTATGAGAGTTTTAAAACCCTAGGCCGAGGCTTATTTGAGAGTCTCCTTTTCTATATTTTTCTTGAGAAGACTCAAACTTTTCCCCTCTTTGTTGGCAAAGGGATTTAGTTTGTTAAATCTGAAAAGTGCGACCCAGATCATGGCACTTCTCCATTAGGGTATCCTGTTTAGTTGTAGGAAATGAAAATGTTTGCATTATATGGTCGTAGGCCTGCAAGATTCTGGGTGTTTGTTTTCACATTGCAGTACGGGTATAAAACCCTTCAAAACTTAGTCGCCATGAAGATTCTCTGTATTCCCTTGTATTTGATATGTTCTCATGCTTTCTGGCATGAAACCCCTCCATTTATTCTACAGATATAAATTTTATATGGGTTGTGTTTGTTAAAATGCATAGTGAATCTGCAATATCAACACCTCCTCTCCATTTTGATGACTGAGAAGCTTCACTCAAGC
This sequence comes from Sequoia sempervirens, assembly GCA_007258455.2. NCBI lineage: Eukaryota > Viridiplantae > Streptophyta > Pinopsida > Cupressales > Cupressaceae > Sequoia > Sequoia sempervirens. The sequence continues at coordinate 735,308,684 of VDFB02271358.1, read as the reverse complement.
TTGACCCATAGCACAAAAAGGAAAAATAAACAATGAAACATTATGACTTCCTGGGTTTATTATGATGAAACACCTTTGAGATTTGTTATGAACTACTTTCTTAGAAAATTTTATTGCTGTTATCATGACTGTTGTATGCTTGTCACTGTGAAACTTGATAACCTTTATGACTATGAGATGATCTCTTTTTGCAAGTTCACTAGTCATGTTAATTGATTTCAATACTGCACATAGTATATATTTTTGTCTAATTTGTGCCTTATTCATAGTGAAAAAACTCTCAATTAACACCTCCAAATATTGTATGAGGCTATCCAATGGTTTTCCCTATGATTGCCCCTTTATGTTTATGGGAACTGTAGCTTCATAATTGCTATTCCTCCTGAGTCTCATGTAGACTATATATGTGCTTTGAAGTTATAAGAAAAAATTTAATGCCTTGATGCTCTGTTTTCCCTTTAGTGTAAAGAGACTCTATACTTTATTTAAATGCAATGTAAAATGCAAAGCATAGCTGAAACAAAATATCAATGAAATTGATGATCTATTTACATGTTTTGATCATTCTTTTAGCATGATGAGCAATAAGACTCTTTTCTCGATCCTTTTTTCATCGTATTGAATAAAAGACTGCTTTATGAACTTTATTCATGGAGAATGATGATTATCTTTATTCCATATTGCCATCCCATGTTATAGTTTATGAGTTGGGCTCAACCCTTGTGGGAGCCACATTTCTCACCACTCATAACAATATCTATTGATTGAAATGATCTGATTATACCTATTCTTGCACACTAAACAAACAAATTAGAAAAATAATTGAAGTTGAAAGCTTCCATTGAACTTTGTGCTCCTCAGACATCTTCCTTTTTTGATGACTTAATCATCTGGTGAATGCCTAATTGTGCATTACATTTCTGTTGGTAATGTAGGCATGAAATAGGATGTGATTTATCATTGCTCTAACACCATCTTTTAACAATCTTGTAGGAAACCATGGAGCTTGGAGTTGAAACAACCTAGAGGCACTGGAGACACAACAAATTGAAGACATTGAGTAAAAATGATTCATCATTACAAGAAATGATGAATCACTCCCCTTTTTCATGTTTACATTATCTTTAGTTGTGTGGTTTACAACCTTACTTGTATTCATTATTTGATTAAAAAAAATCAAATTAAGTTACTCCCACGACTTGCGTGGGACTTTGGTTTCTACAATATGAATAAAGCAAAATTTTTTATGCAAATTTATGAGTTATTCTATTACAAAAAATTGCATAATAACACTGGAAATTTGCAAGTGATCATATTCTGGAATAGAATGAATACTTTCGCATAAATTTTATACCTTTCAATGAGAAATGCAATTAAGCTCTACCTATTTTGAGCTATAGCTAAAAATAGGTAACAATTTGGCAACCTCTGTGGAGTGTTTGCCTGCTAAACACCATAGACTAGTTATATAGCTTATCCATTGGGAATGGAGTCCATTTTTACCCTCTTTTGGCTCATAAATCTTGTAACTCAGCTGCTGGGAAACAAACAACAACAACAAATAAAATTGAAAGAAACTAATCATGACTCTGTTTAAGATAGAGTCAAAAATAGGTGCAGTATTTGCACTTATTGAAAGAAAATAGTACTGAAATGAAACGTTCCATGGGGAAATTTATTGAAATAAAAAACTGAAACTAAAACTACTCTACTATGTACATCTGCAAACTGATCCTTAATAGCACTATTTCAAGTGAATCACATTCATTGGGATTGGAAGTATTTCACCATCCAGCGTTGAAAGCTGAAATGCATTGTTCTATTTGTATTCTATTATGATGTATGGGCCATCCCACATGGCATCAAACTTTGTATGTTTGCCAAGTCTTCTTTTGAGCTCATCGCACTTGAACACTAAATAACCTTCGCTAAAAATTCTTGCTACTGAGTTTTTGTCAAAAGACTTCATCTATGCATGGTGGACCTCAAGCTTTCTAAAATCTTCCTTTCTGGTTTCTTCTAACTCCATTAATTGAGCAAGCCTGATTTGCATTGGCTACTCCTCAAGCAACTCCAACTCTTTTATGTATTCCAAAGTTGGTAACTCTATGGAAATAGGAAATTTGGCCTCTTTGCCATAATCCAAAACATAAGGTGAAAAACTTGTTGATCATTTTGGTGTAACTCTATCAGCCCAAAGGGCTAGCTTCAACTTCTCATGCCAAGATATTTGATTATATTCAATAGTCTTTTTAATGATCTTAATCAGATTCTTGTTTGTAGAATCTGCGTGTCCATTACCTTGTGGGTAATAGTTCAAAGAAGTTTTTAGATAAATATTGTTCTTTACTGACCAATTTGACACTCTCAATCCTATAAATGACAAAGCATTATCAAAGATTATTGAATATGGTGTACCAAATTTGGAAACCAAGTCTTGATAGAAATTCAAGATGAATGTTTCTTTTGCATCTTTTAAGGCAACCGCTTCAATCCACTTTGTGAAGTAGTCTGTGGCAATTAAAATCCATTTGTGCCCAACACTCGAGGGTGGATTGATTGGACCTATGAAATCCAATCCCCATTTTCTGAAAGGCTACTCCACTTGAATCAAATGAAGCGGCAAGGCTGCAAGCTTCTACTTTTAAGCGAACATTGCACATTTTTTGCACTTTCTAACCCAAGTATGGGCATCCTTAAACAATTCAGGCTAGTAGTAACCAACTCTCAATATCTTTAGGGCCATTGTGCTTGGTGCAAAGTGGCCTCTAGTTGGCCCATCAGGAAATTCTTCCAGAACTTTTTGAATCTGTTCTGGCTGTACACACCTGAGCAAGACACCATTATAATTTTTTTTGTACAAGATACCATCAATCACTGCTTAGGGGTTTACTTGAAGTGTGAAATATTTGTGTTTTGACCTGTCTAAACCTTCAGGACAGTCACCTATATGCAGATAATGAATCATTTGTTGTATCCAGTTTGCTGAACTGGTTGGAGCAACAACTTCATATTCATTAATTAAGGATGTTTCAACTTGTTGTTCAACTGTTGTAACATTTTCTGAATTTCCAGCAAGCTGCTTGCAAAGAAGTTTTCCTCTAACTAGCTTGGTAACTTTTATTTCAATGCCATATTCTATCACCTTTGTGATCCAACCTGCTCTCTTTTCATTAATATCTTTGCTAAGAAAAAATTCTTTGATAGTTGAATGAGCAACCATCAACTATATTTTATTGTTTGACAACATGTGCTTAAATTTCTTTAGGCTTCTTACTACAACTAGCACGTGCTTTTCGACAAATGAATACCTGGTTTCATGATCATGTAAAACCTGACTAAAGAAAGCTATAGGCTGCTCCAAACCTTCATTATTTTGCTGACAAAACATTGTGGAGATGGTATCCACTCCCCAAAATGCGTACAATATGAAATCCTTATCAAAATTTGGGTTGATAAGAGTAGGGGCTGCTGCAAGTGCCTCTTTAATATGCTCAAATCTATTCTTTCCTTCTCTCGTCCAGCTAAATTGAATTTTTTTCTTCAGCATGGCTGTAAGTGGATGCAATAAAGTTGCAATGTTAGGAATAAATCTCCTAACGAAGTTTATTCTGCCTAAGAAACTTTGCAAACCCTTTTTGTGAGCAGGAAGCGACAATGCCAAAATGGCTACAATACATTCTGGATCTATAGAAATTCCATCTTTAGAAACAATGTAACCCAAAATTTTACCTTTGTGAACAACAAAGATGCTCTTTTTTGGATTCAAGGAAATTCCATACTCTCTGCATCTTTCAAAAATCTGTCTAAGATGATCAAAGTGTTCATTAGCATTTCGTGAGAAAACATTGATATCATCTAAATAAACAAGAACAAACTTGTTTATCAAACCTTGGAGAGCCATATCCATTGATCTCTGAAAGGTTTCTCCCGTATTTGACAATCCAAATGGCATTTTTCTGTAAGCCATAGTACCCCACTTGGTGGTAAAGGCTGTTTTGTTTTGATCTTCTTCTTTAACCAATATTTGGTTATACCTTGAATAACCATCCAACAACGAGAACCTCTCTGATCCTGAAACAACTTATAGGATTTGTTCCATTAAAGGAAATGGATAGTGATCTTTGAGTGAAGCCCTATTTAAATCACATAAATCCACACACAACCTTATCTCTTCACTCTTCTTCCTGACAGGCACCAGGTTCGAAACCCAAGAGGTGTGCTTTGTTGGAAAGATGATTGCACCTTCAACCAATTTGTTCAGCTCTGTATTCATCAAGTGTTCTAGCTTAGGATTTAGGGGCCTCTGCTTCTATCTAACTGGTTTCACATTGGGTTCAAGCTCAATTGTATGGTGATCCAACTCAGCATTAAAACCCTTGAGGTCTCCATACTCCCAAGAAAATATGTCACTGAATTCTTGGCATAGTAAGATGGAGGCACACTGTTCTTCTTTGGTACAAATTTTTCCAAGCTTCAAGAGCTTATCTTTAAATATTTCAATCAGTTCAAAATGCTCCTCCTTCAATGTAATGCTGGATTTATCTCTTCTAACCTAATCGTCAGTGTTGAAAATTAATTCAAGGGTAACCAACCCCTTAGGCATTTTATTTTTTTTCAATTGTAGAATCTGGTCCTCATATTGCTGTTCAAGTTTCTGCTGATTAGTAGCAGAAAATTTTGCTTCTTCAATCAGAAAATTAATGATTTGTTGATTGCTGCCAATTTGTTTTCCATCTGACAATATTATCAGGTATAGATGGTCTTACTACTACCTTGACATATTGTTGTACCTCAATGTTATGTTTATCAATAGGTATATCATACTGTGAACCTATGGAAGCTAATCTATCTGCTTCCTTATTCTAATTTCTGGGAATTGACAACAAATTAAAACACTAAAATTTTCAATTAAGTCCCAGGTTCTATGCTTATATAACTTCAACAAATCATTCTTGGCTACACTCTGATTTCTTACCTGATTTGCAATCAATTCTGAGTCACCATAAGCCTATAAACACTTAATACCCCTTTTTCTGGCCTATTCCAGGCCGTGGATTAGTGCTTCGTACTTGGCCATGTTGTTCGTGCAACTAAAAGCGAATATGAATGTTAAATAATATCTATCTCCTTCAAGTGAGACGAGCATCGCACCTCCACCAACACCTATCTTACTCCTCAAACCATCAAAAAATAGCTTCCAAATTTGATTGTCTTGCTGATCAGGCTGTACTTCTTCTTTAACTAGGTTTGAAACTATCACATCAGACTCTTGAATCATATAAACATCCAATCCTACCTCGTCCATGCAACTGAAAGGATCAGTCTTGTGATCTTCAGGTGCCCACTCATCGAGGTTCATGACGGGTATGCGTCCAATTGGTGTACCAGAGTCTAAGGTCATGGATCGATCTTCCTGACCATGGACAACAAGATTGGCGTTTATTGCACTTGGTACATATGGCTCTAAATGGTCCTTAGCCTAGATTTATGGATTAATGGTCACCTTTGTACCATATCTGGCTCTAAAAAACATGTGAGACCAGTCAGAAGATAAATATCCGCCTATCTTAGTAATGAATTCTTTGGATAGGAACATGCCAAAGAATGGTGGCAAGTCTATAACATATATGTCCTGTGAAACTGAGAAATTGGGGCAAGCGCATAGAGTAAGAGGAAAATTCTTGATCATTCCTATAGACTAAATGGCTGTACCATCTAGTTGTATGACTCCTTTTGAAAGGGGCTCATACACTAGACCTAACTTATCTGCTAAACTCTTTGGCATTACAAAATTGCTTGCATAAGAATCAATCATACAATTATGGACTAGGCTGTTACCTATAATCAAAGTGACATAAAAGGGTGGTGGTTTTACCACTTGAATAGACTTCTCTCTCTTAACCTCTGAAGTGTTGGATAGAACCCTATGCTGCTCAATGATAGGCTCCTTAGAAACTGATATTTTGGCTAAAGCTTCCTATAGGATTTCTTTCTATTTGGGAAGATGCAAAGCATCTAACATGGTCATGTTGATAGTGTCTCTTTTCATATGATTGATAATATTAAAAGCCGGGTACTAACTTTATGTTGTACTTTCAGAATAACGAGATTTGCTTGTGATGTTTGATGTTGAGGTTGTGCCTTCTGCTGTGTTGGAAGAATTTGAATGTTATGAGCTGAAGCATGCTGATTTTGCCCCTGTTGGGCTGTAGGAATTTGATCTTTCTGCTAAACAACTTGCTATTTTTCTTTTTCTGGCTGTTGTACATTAGGAACAACTTGCTTCCTTAAATCAATGACTCTCTTCTTTGATCTTGTATTGGTTGCAATAGATGTAGTAGACTAGTTCTACCCTTGTGCTTGATTAACACCACAAAACTTGTTTCCTTGCCAGTTCATCATGTCAACGTCAAGGTCATTTTGCTACATTTTATCATCTTGTTGATCATTGCTCTCCTTTGGTGTTTTCTCAGAAGAAACAAAACTATTTTGCACCATAAGTGCCTGATTAACTACCCCATTCAGACAAGTAGCTTGATTATGAGGCTGATTATAGGGATAACACCATACGTAATCTTGTGCCAAGTTTTTTTGGACAAGTAAAAGCTCTTTAGAAGAGCTGGAAGCATTCTGATTGAAAGGATGATTAGGCCTAGGATTGAAATTGCTTCGTTGTCCTTGGTAGTCAGCCTGATAAGGCAGTCTATTTGGATGAAAGGGGGGTTGATAGGGTCTGAAATTTTGGCCTTGCTGGTTTTTAAGGCTTACTAAATTGTTATTGATAGTCTACAATATTTTTTGCATAGCTTCCTGATTGTTTATTTGCTGCTGTAGATCATTTTCCACTTTTTGTTGAGCACCCTTAAGCTCTTGTATTTCTGAATTGACTAGAATAGTGTAGTTTTGAGCAGCTATTTGGGAACTAAAAGCTGGAACAACAAGTAATGGGGCTATAGGAGGTACTTGAATTGGTATTAATGGCTGAATATCTAGGAAAAAAGAATAGGAGGCATGTGTGCAATCTTACTAGCCTGTATTAAGTTATTTTCAGCTCTAATAGCTATCTCATAGGCTACTGGTAGAGTTACTCCTCCCATAGATTGGATCAAAAGTGCAATATCACTGTTAACAACTCTAAGATAATACAAAAAAGTATGATCTAGTGTAGGCCTTATTGTGGCTAGTATTTTGTTCCAAGTTCTTTGGAATCAAAAGTTAAAATATGTCATCTATTCTTGTGGGGCTCTCTTGATAGTTACCATTTGCTCAACTAGAGATAGATGATCAAATTTGTTAGAAAATTGCTTGCTTAACTTGTCTCCCAAGTCATCCCGTGATGCAAAAAAATTCACCATTAAGCTTCTGAACCATTGGAGTGCCTTGCCCTTAAATGAAGCTACTAAAAGCCTCAATTCCAAATTCTCTTATGTAACACGATGAACTCCACAAAGTGAAGCTACGTCTCTTATGTGTTTAATTGGTGTAGTCTGATCTTCACCTATAAAACTAGGCAGACTTTTAAGCGCAACTACTGGTATGTCATCGTCCTGAGCCAAATTCAATGGGATTCCCCCATTAAATGGAAAAAAATCATGTGCTCTATCCATCAAAGCTGCTTGTTCTATCAGGTTTGGTACTCGTGGTATAGGATGTACTATTGGAAAAATAGGTACATAACTAGAAGGCCTGAGATTGGGAGGTGTAGATCGAGATCTCAGATTTGATCATGATATTGATCTACTCAATCTCCTTCTTATTGTTCTGCCTCTTATCTTTGGTGAAGATAGATGCAAATATTTAAACGGATCAACACTTCCTCTTGTCTAAAAATTTCTCATAAGCTATTCACACTTGATTTGCTTGAAATTGAGAACGTAGTCGCTAGGCATATGGAACTTTAACCTTTGAAAGGTTGAAGTACTACTGTATATACCAGAAAAATAGCTTGAAACTATTGAATTTTTACTTTGAACTATGATTTAGAGTCCCACCAGGTGTGCCAAAAATTGTTATCAACAAGAGTACACCCAAATGCCAAAGAAGAGATACTTTGCAATCCTGTGTAACATGGGAGAACCTTTAGGTTGTGGGTACCCTATATGAAAGTAAACCTCTAGATTCTAGGTTGGATTCCTATATGATCATCTAATTATGAACTAAAAACTTGCTTGGAAAAGGGAAAGGATTAAAATTGATGGGAAACTGGAAAAACCCAAACTATGGGTGATGCACCTAACTGATATTTATGAGCAGATTGTTTCACAACTAATTATTATTGAATCTATTTTCACAACTCAAATTGGGAAATCTAATCACATAAGTGTTTCATCAGAAGGCCTGATAATCCATTCTTTATGAAGGAAAATGATATTTTCACAACCTAAAGGAGAGGATAAATTAACAACACAACTTATGACCTGTAACTAAAATTGCTTTTTTGATGTACTTGGATTCATGAATGTGACATGAATTTAAAGACTTTGAAACCAAACACATTAAATTCACATCTAAAACATTCAATAAATACAAAACTCTTGAATCTTAGAAGGCTAATACTGCATTACGATAATAGAAAGAAGGAGAAATTTGAAAATGACAAAACTAATTAACCTGTAAAATTTGTTGCATAATCTATTAAACTATCAAAACTGAGTTACATGAAGTGTCTTTGCTGAAGGAAAAGTCAGAAAACAAGAACCAAGGAAAAAGATACAAAGTATTTTTCTTAAATACAATAAAGGCATGCATAAAGCATCCAAGAGGTGAAACTCCATGTGAACTGAAAGTGAAAATATCTCTCTGAAGCCTCTTTCATAAGCAAAAGAGAAAACCCTAAAAAAGAGGAGTCAAAACTGCATGAAAAGAGCCAAAAATAGGCTCAACTCCTCTCAATCAATTAGACTGATGGAGAACCTAAAATTGCATGGAAAAGACCTCAGTTTGACTCCAAAGTGCATGAAAAGTATCTTTAGTTACATCTGTTCGCATGATTAGTTAACTCAATCACAACTTGAACATCAATCCTCTTCAGATTTTTGCATGATTTGAAGTAAAGGTAGGAAATTTAAATAATATTAAAGTAATTGATTAATAATTACTTTAATACATGTTATGTATTTTCCCTCACTTCTACGTTTGCATGACATCTATTAAAGCAATTTATAATTTATTGCTTTAATATTGTTTACATTATTATCTCCAACTTCAAAACCATGCAAAACTGTTAAGACACAGACAAGTTTGAAATCAAGACATTACCAAGGTATTTAAAAGGAGTTAACTTGGAGTTGGCTTTACAAATTTACAAATTTTGCATGAAAATAACAAAAGGTATAATGAATACCTTCAATACACAAATTTAAAAAATAATGCAAAGATTGTTTTTTAAAAAAGGAAAAAAACCTTAAGTAAAAGGTCGACCATATTAGGGTAAACCAAACCCTAAAGACAATACACTAGCTCTTTGCATTATTATATTTTTTTGTTTGCACTTCACATACTCTGCTAAAAACGCTGCCATTAGGGTTCGAAGTGGAGCTTGAGCCTCTTCACTATGAGTCCTCTACTATTCTTGTGGGCCATCAACCACTTCAAAACTCTAGAGTGCTGTGTCATGATATGTAAGATTCTTCATTATCCAATACTCGGCCATTTGTTGTGAAGTGAAGAAAATATTTGTTTCTATGCTTGGCTATTATTGCTATTGATTGAGGAAAAAATGTATCTTCATCATTCTTCTTTTGTTGTTCAAGGGTTTCAAAACTTAGGCTGAGACATGTATTTATTTTAGCATTCTTATGTTTTCATTATTCATCATTCTATGAGATGGCATCCCTGAGGCGTATTGTCAAATAGTATTTGTGCCTTGTCTTTCTGGAAGGTCGTGCTTTGATAGTAATAACATGCCGTGTTTTCTTTAAAAATAAAATGATTATTCTCCTCTAGGATTTAATTATGAAATCATTCTATGCTGACACCATGCTATGAAATCCTATTTCTTGATTCCCCAAGCTGGACTTTGCTTATTTCACTATGTTCTTTGGCTTCTTTTATATTTTCTAAAAAAATGATAAAAACTTGAATCTTTTCTATATTTTGATTTGGCCTATTCTGAGAGTTTTAAAACCCTAGGCCAAGGCTTCTTTGAGAGTCTCCTTTTGTACATTTTTCTTGAGAAGACTCGACCTTTTTGTTGGAAAATGACTTTAGCTTGTTAAATTTGAGAAGTGTGACCCCGGCCGTGGCATTTCTCCATCTGAGTATTCTATTTATTTGCAGAAAATGAAAATGTTTGCATTATATGGTCGTAGGCCTGCAAGATTCTGGGTGTTTGTTTTCACATTGCACAGTACGGGTATAAAACCCTTCAAAACTTAGTCACCATGAAGATTCTTTGTATTCCCCTGTATTTGATTTGTTCTCATGATTTCTGGAACGAAACCCCTCCATTTATTCTACAGATATAAATTTTATATGGGTTGTGTTTGCTAAAATGCATAGTGAATCTGCAATATCAACACCTCCTCTCCATTTTGATGACTGAGAAGCTTCACTCAAGCTTGACCCATAGCACAAAAAGGAAAAATAAATAATGAAACCCTATGAATTCCTGGGTTTATTATGATGAAGCACGCTTGAGATTTGTTATGAATTGCTTTCTCAAAAAAAATTATTGTTGTTATCATGACTGCTGTATGCTTGTCACAGTGAAACTTGATAACCTTTATGACTGCGAGATGATCTCTTTTTGCAAGTTCACTGTTCATGTTAACTGCTTTCAATACTGCACATAGTATATATTTCTGTCTAATTTGTGCCTTATTCATAGTGAGAAAACTCTCAATTAACACCTCCAAATATTGTATGAGGCTGTCCCTATGATTGCCCCTTTATGTTTATGGTCATTGTACCTTCATAATATTTGTTCCTCCTAAGTCTCTTGTAGACTATATATGTGCTTTGAAGTTATAAGAAAAAATTTAATGGCTTGATGCTCTATTTTCCTTTCAATGTAAAGAGACTCTATACTTTATTTAAATGAAATATAAAATGCAAAGCAGAGCTGAAACAAAATATCAATGAAATTGATGATCTCTTTACATTTTTTGATCATTCTTTTAGCATGATGAGCAATAAGATCCTTTGCTCAATCCTTTTTTCATCTTGTTGAATAAAAGATTGCTTTATGAATTTCATTCATGGAGAATGATGATTATCTTTATTCCATACTGCCATTGTTTATGAGCTGGGCTCAACCCTTGTGGGAGCCACATTTCTCACCACTCATAACAATATCTGTTGATTGAAATGATCTGATTATACCTATTCTTGTACACTAAACAAACAAATTAGAAAAATAATTGAAGCTGAAAGCTTCCATTGAACTTTGCACTCCTCGAACATCTTCCTTTTTTGATTACTTAATCGTCTAGTGAATGCCTGATTGGATGTGCATTACATTTCTATTGGTAATGTAGGCATGAAGTAGGATGTGATTTATCATTGCTCTAACACCATATTTTAATAATCTTGCAGGAAACCATGGAGCTTGGAGTTGAAACAACCTAGAGGCACTGGAGACACAACAACATGAAGACATTGAGTAAAAATGATTCATCATTACAGGAAATAATGAATCACTCCCCTTTTTCATGTTTACATTATCTTAAGTTGTATGGTTTACAATCTTACTTGTATTCATTATTTGATTAAAAAAAATCAAATTAAGTTACTCCCATAGCTTGTGTGGGACTTTGGTTTTTACAATATGAATAAAGAGACATTTTTTATGCAAATTTATGAGTTCATCTATTATAAACATTTGCATAATCACATTGGAAACTCGCAAGTAAGTAGATTCTGGAATAGAATGAATACTTTAGCAGAAATTTTTTAACTTTCAATGAGAAATTTAATTAAGCTCTACCTATTTGAGCTGCAGCTAAAAATAGGTAACATGTATCATGATTGGAAGATAGTGATTCTTATTTGTGATGATTTTATGGTCTTTTACATGAATGATCTGATGACATGTTATTAAACTTGAATGTTTTAATGGAATGAATGTTGAATTGAGTTGTAATGGTTTTGTTTGATGGTTGTATCACTTCTTATTCTAGATCCCATCCCAACATGAGAAAACACTCTTCCTCTCAACTCTCTCTCTCTCTCTCTCTCTCTCTCTCTCCTCTCTTAGGTATCTCCTTCTTTCCCTCTCTCTCTCTCTCTCTCTCTCTCTCTCTCTCTCTCTCCTTCCCTCTCTCCGTTTGTCTCTCCCTATCATTGTTAGGTCCATCCCAACCCCCTCTCTCTCAAGTCTGTTAGATATTCCTCTCTCCCTCCCTCTCTTCCTCTCAATTCTCTCTCTCTCTCCCTCCCT
>VDFB02271358.1:735239509-735294942 GCA_007258455.2 Sequoia sempervirens | reverse complement strand
TGATTGAAAAACTTTTATAACTTTCAAACTACTTAAAAATTTTCAAATCTACAAGATGCACCACATTTTATGCTTCGCCTACTATAGGATAAAAAAATAAATTGAATTTCATAATTTTTTGACCAAGTTATGGTGGTCAGAAACTGGCATTTTAATAATTTTTGAAAAGTTCTAGTAAAAAAATCATAACTAATTATTTACATGGAAAAAAATTACAAAAAAATCCTACATATCTGGACATGTGTCCTCTACTTATATTTAAAAATTCAGAAAAAAATATTATGTTTTTCTTGTACTTAGGGTGGTCAGACATACTCCCGCTTCTTATCTTTTTCCTAAAAATTTAGTACCACTGCATTGAAATTTCAAATTTTCTCTAAAAAATTTTACTTTTTTCCAAAAAAGGACTAGTAGTACATTCATTTTGGTACAACTTTTGTTCTTACATGATTTTCAAATTATGTTAATAACCTATTCAAATTTTTATGTCAAGTTGCCTAACTTTGATTTTCTAAATTTTCATCGCCACTTAGAGGCCTAGTTTGGACCCCCATGATCCTACATTCACCCAAAGGAGGATGAATGGGAAGATGGGGAAATTAATATAGTAAGGAAAACAACAACCAATGACCTGGAGAATGCAATAATAAACAAGGAAAATTTGGGGATAAAACAGAAAGAGCTAGAAAAGAAATCCCTAGATTGTGGGGATGGTAGAAGGAAAGGGAGGAAAACCACCCAAGAGAAGATAAATCAAGATGGAGATGTAGAGGGGTGGATGAAGATCACAATGATACTTAGATCAAAGAGAAATAAATATCATATCAAGGAATGTTAGGGGCTTAAATGCCCCTAAAAAAGGTGTATGTTAAGGCACCAAATGGAAATGTCCCTAGTAGATATTTTCATGATCCAACAATTCAAACTATCACAAATGGAAGCTAAGAAGTTTGGGAAGAGGTTAAGATATTGGAGCATAGAGGTATTCGGTTCGAAAGGTGCCTATGGAAGACTTGTCATGCTTTGGAAACCCTTATTCATGTATCTAAAGAAGGTAATTGCAAACAAAAATTGGACTGGTCATAAGGTAAGGATCTTTCTTTCAAATCTAAGTTTTCATGTAATTAATATATATGGACCTACATCATGCATGCAAAAAAGAGGTCTATGGGAAGAGCTAGAACAATTGTAGGAAAACTTATCTCCAACTTATTGTCTCCTAGGGGGATTTTAATGCCATCCTCCACAACCAAGATAAAAGGGGTGGGATTCAAAGAAAACAACAATCTCAGTATGATTTCGAGAGTTTTGTAGAAAGAAATAGGTTGCTAGACATTCAATTGGAAAATGGGTCTTTGACTTGGAACAATAGAAGGGCTAGGGTTTAGCAACATAGTTGAGAAACTTGATAGGTACTTGTTTAAAGGGAAATTGGGATCCTTCCTCTACTCATTGGAAGGTAGCATCCTTCCACTTTCAGGGTCGGATCATTATCTAATTTTCCTGAATAACTTGGGGGGAAAAAGCCTATCAAATGTCCATTCAAGTTTGAGAACATGTGGCTAAAGAAGAAATATTTCTTGAAATTGGTTCAACGATGGTGGAATGAGTCAAATCCAACAGGTTCTAAAATGTTTAGAGTAGTAGCAAAATTGAAGCCACTAAAACATCAGGTGAATGAATGGAACAAACTTAGTTTTAAAAACATCTTTGAAACCAGAAAATACTTGGAGTTTGAAATCCAATCTCTTAATGAAGAGGTTTTAGATCAAGTCATGAATGAAAGGAAATTTCTAAGAGAGAAAGAGATTTTATGCAAGTGGTAGGATGTCTCGTCAAAGGAATAAATTCACTAGAGACAAAATTCAAGAGAGATTTGGATAAGGGAAGGTGTCAAAAATTTGAAACACTTTTGTAATGTCACAAAAGCTAAGATAAATATGATTAGGATCACAATGATCAAATCAACTAATGGAGTATTATTAGAGAAGCCAAAAGAAATAGTAGAAGAAACAATTGGCTTCTTCAAGAACCTTCTCAATAATTTGGTAGGCTAAATCTCAAGGCACACAACAAGTTTTATCTTGCATTCCCGATAATACACATATATACACACATATCTATATACAATATACATATATACAGACATACATATATATATTAATATACATATATACAAACATACATACATATATATATATATTAGTATACATATATATATATATATATTATATACATGTATATACAAACACAAATACACACACACATATATAATGAAATTGCAAGCTGATGTGTACACTTTTTTTGAATATAAAGGGGCCTTCTATGAATTAAATGATATATATATATAATATGGATATGTTCATTGCTTGTTCATCATGCTTATATTGATTTCTTAAATGAACAAGAGACACATAATATAAAGGAGCCTTATATGAAATAAATGACAAACATAAACACCGAGAAATAACCGAAAAATAGTAAATGAACACACAGTTTACTAAGTTTGTAAATGGGGTTTGTAAGGAATAACCTATGACCAAAAAGAACCTTATTTACTTATAACATATAAATAGACACTACATGGATATAACTATTAAATATACAAATCATGAAAATAACTTTAAGTAGAATGTACCAACCTGAAAAACTATGGATATTTGAGGAATGTGCAAAGGATGCTTGTCAATGCTTTGTAGTTTGCAGAGAATATTTTTTCACTCTAGTAATTCACAGAGAAGAATATTTATTAATTCAAATTTGAAAATTCAATGCATTCAATTTGGTTGTTGTGTTTCAAATTTGAATTTGTTTGGGGAGGATCCGATCATTTAAATATGTAGTTGTCAGTTACTTAGGTTTTTTATGGTGAATTGACTAAATTTTGTATTATATTTGGATTTTATGTTCATTGGGGGAGCCTTACACCAATGTTTAATTGTGTAGGTACTTATAGGGAATGGAGTTAATACATGCAGCTAACAGAGAGAGTGTTGAAGAATGTGCATTTGACATCCCATCTAGAGTCAATAGGAGTTTGCCATTATGTCATTTGAAGCACCATTAAGTGTGCACATGTATTTATTAATATATGTATTGAGGGTGGCACCTTTTGCAAGTGAGTGTATTTATAATAATAAAAGTTTTTTATAAATTGTAAATGAGTTTTTTGTGTGCAACTAGACTTGTATTGTAAATTCAAATATATGTGTAGTTGACTACCTACATTGTTCAACTACACATTGACTTGTGAACATGTATTGGTGTTTCTTCCACTTTCTATTAGATTAAATAATTTTTTTTAGTGGGTCAAATGTAATTTGTTTTAGGGGGTAAAGTGAGCAAGGAGTGAATAGTAATTGGAAGGAGAGTGGTAACTAGGACCTTTCCCCTAGAATGGGAAAATATGTCCATTTTCTAGAGTGCTTTTAAACAAATAAATAATATTTGAAAAGGAACAACATTGAAGGAAGAGTTTAGCCTTGTATGGGAGTGATTTAAACAGTAAAAAAATCTATAAGGGGTTGTGCTAGAGTGGGAAAAATCTTCCCATTCTTTAAGTAATTTAAATAAAAAAATGAATGGAATATAGAATATCATTGAAGGATAGAAGAAGATGTTGGAACATTGGGAAAGAGTGTAGTACGGGTTGGTGTATAAATCTACACCATTTTGGATGTTTTAAAACATAAATTTAATATTCAAAAAGAAGAAGAGGTGCTACATAGAAGTATGAATAGAGTTTGATTTAAATAGAGGGAAGTTTTCAAGGAGAAATGGATAGTAAGAGGTCATGAAGGTTTGTATGTAATGTTTTTTTGTAGATTTTATTTGTAAAGAAAATTAGAGTTAAATTTGGATTTATTAAAATCATTATGAATTTTTGTATGCACTTTTTGGTTTACATTGTGTTGAGTGTTGTGTTGGAAAATAGGGAAAGAGTCTAGTATGAGTTGGAATATGGGAGAGGACGTTTTAAAACAAAAAAATAATCTTCAAAAAGAAGGAGAGGTGCTAGGTAGAAGTATGAATAGAGTTAGATGTAAATGGAGGGAAGTTTTCGAAGAGAAATGGATAGTAAGAGGTCATGAAGGTTTGCATGTAATGTTTTGTTGTAGATTTTGTTTGTAAAGTAAATTGGAGTTAAATTTGGATTTAGTAAAATCATTATGAGTTTTTGTTTGCATTTTTTTGGTTTATATTGTGTTGAGTATTTTGTAGTTTGTGTGATTAGATGGTTTGATAAGACCCCCTTGATCATGATCTGTGTCATAAACCCTCATTAAATGAACTTTCAAGATCTAACAAAAATAGTTCAAGATGCATATATGTAAAAAGATCAAGCATAAAATACAATGTATTTGAAAACAAGATGGACAAAACCCCTATCAAATGATTATCTATCAAGTAGACCAAGAGTGAGAAATTGGATTGCTTCTCTAAGATATACCAAGCCACAATGTCTCTCTCTAGGAATAATCAATCCTATTAGATGGTGATAGGGAGTTGATGAATCAAATTATCCCCAACCAATCATTTCTTGTCACAAACTCTCTAGTTTTAGCACCTCACAAACTCTCAAGGTAGTGGGTTTCTTAAAGAAGCAAAAAGTAACAATGTTGATTGACTTAGAAAATACTCATAATTTCATTAGCAAAAAGTGGGCTATTTGTCTAAATTATTTTATAAATATAGCTCTAAATTTTTAGGTCTTGATTGCAAATGTTGGTACTGTTAGTTGTTCTAAAAAGTGCAATAGCATTAAATTATCCATGAGAGATTATCACCTTGATAACCCAAATTATTATATCTCCATGGGTATAGTAGATATTGTTTTGGGAGTACAATGGCTCACTAGTAGAATTTGGAAAATAAATGACTACGTGACTACAAATTTTAGTCACATGACTAAAAATTTTAGTCATGTGACTAACACTAGTAGTATCTTGAAAATAAATGACTAATTTGGTCATTGGGTAAAATCACAACTAAATGACTAATATCAGACAAATAAAAATGATTAAATTAATGACTAATATCAAACAAATAAAAATGGCTAAATAAATGACTAAATATATGGTTAAATTAATGACTATTACTCCTCTATTCTTTTTTCTTTCGAATTTGATCATAATCCATAGAGCTAATTAAGCCCTCCTCATGGGACCCTTGCCTAAGTGGGCCATTTGGCCACCTAGGTTGCTTGGTGCACCAAAAATACCTATTGCATGGAAGGCATTGCCTCTTGGTGCAGTCTTAATGCCTTCACATATTTTAATATAATTTTTTTTATAAACATTTACATTCTTTATCTTTTATTACTCATTATGTTAATGAATTGTTAATGTTTTTAACTATGATTTGAAGCCAGTTTGATTTTCCTATTGTGTTAGTATGTCAAATGTATCAAAGAGAAATTATGGTCAATTTCACTCATAAAATATGATTTAAAAATATAATTATTTTATAATCTATGAAATCAATTGTGTGTGGATCATTTTTATAGATGTTATTTTTTATACAAGTTTGAACTCTAGTAATTCTAGGAGTACATCATGCTTATCTTAATTTTCACAACCTATATTAAAATGACAATGTAGATAGATGAATTTTTTCCCCTAAAAATGAAGATTAATTTTTGTATGCCTTCCACACAATAGTTTTTTTTTGGGTGCATTTTAGCAATAGGTATTTTTGGTAGACAAAAAAAAATTAAAAAAGGGTATTTTTGGTGCCTTGGTCGATCGGGTCATGTATGCATTTGGAGGGAATCTCAAAAAAATTGCATATGCATTTGGAGGGAATCTCAGGAAAATTGCGTATGCATTTGGAGGGAATCTCAGGTAGTTCAATTTTTTTCGTAAAACATTGTGATTTCACGTTGGAGGGAAGTTTCAAAGTTTAATCAACAATTTGGTATTTCAGCTCCCACACATGTTTGAAGGTTTTCCAATTGCAAGTATGATGAAGGAAACAACCATTGAATGCAAAGAGTGGTGGTTTCCATTTTTGTAATGCCAAAGCTTGTTGAGCATCATTTTCTGAGTTGCAACACCAGTATCATTCAAGAAAGGGTAGAACATTAAACAAGGTTACAATCTAAAGGTAAGTGGAAATATTGAATCTTGAAACCTCATGCTAATCTCCATCCTTTATGACAGTGATCCTGATGTTGCATATACTGTTCTTGCTCTCCATTGCTTCATTTCTGTTACAATCTTGTGCTTTCACTGATATAATGATAATGCTCTTTGACATTGAATGAATCTCATTGACTTTGACCCCTTTTCACTTTGTTCCATGGTATTTTACATCTTCTTTATGCATGATATCGGGTCACATGGCATTCATAACAACTGCTATTATCTCCTTCATTTTTCTATGATCCTCTGACACTCATATGCTTTGATATAATAGTGATCATTTGCAACTATTTGTCCTCTATATATTGTCTTTCATTCCTATCCCTTGCATGCCTTGGACTACTGTTATCATGAATTGAAAATTGGAACTCTTTATTCACTGTATTGATAACTCATTGGTACTGTCATTTTTTGTATTCACTGCTATCTTATGATGATTGTTCTTCATAGTCAATCCTTAAAATCATTGTTATGATAAAAACATAATTTTTCTCTTTTTTTTTACATTATGATCTCATTGCTTTGAATCTTGTGCTTTGTGATTATCACATCTTTGTTACAATCTCTTCAAATTCTGACTTTCTTTCTCTATTGACTACAAGAGACCCCTTTGATCTTACAACCCCAAGCCTCTTAAAGAAAACTTAGAATCAATTGGCAACAGTGAACCAAAAACCATCATAGCTAATTTAATTTCTTTTCCAAGAGCATTCAATGAAAATATAATGGAAAACACACATCACTTTTTGGGGCAGGGTTTATTTGATTTTAAAACCTACCTTCAATGTCCAAGTAAAAAATTCAGCCTACCAAGTCTGTGCCGAGTCCTCCAAGTCTTAAGTCAAAAATCAAGAGTGACATTGTTGATTATTTCACTACTAATATCATGAATGTTGGCAAATTGAGCTTCATGTAAGTATTGAATATTCTCTGTTGACTGCACTTGAAATCCAATGTGCTCAAATAGCTTTGTCCTAGCATTTCCTTCATCTTTAAACATGACTTTTAGGAAATTCCATGTCTCCCTCTCTTCTTCCAAACTACATCAATGCAGAAACCAAAATTTTTCAAGTGAAACAATACAAATGAATGTAAATTGTTATTAATCCCATTCAAAAAGTATCCACAAATAAGTAACCGAGAATCATGAGACTTCTTATTGCACAAAGCTCGTAATGATTATTTTTCACCATTTGCTATTGCAGCTTCAAACTCTGTTGAACGAAGCACTAGACTGTCCTCAGTAACAAGATTGTGTATATATACCTATAAAAATAGCAGAAAAATAAGACCATATATCATCTTAATGACATGTACCAAAGAATAAATTGTACTCTACCTCAAAAGAGCCAACAACACTCTGTGACGCTGTACTGGGCTGAAATGAAGCAAGATTTCCTCCAAATCCAAAATTGACACCAACTGGTGATCTCTTCAACCACTTAGGAGCTTTCAAGAGTGGACCTGAAAAGGGAAAAATGAAAAGATAGACATCATTTATTTGCATACAAGATCCCAATTCATTGAGAAAATATTATAAGTGAGATTCCCATTTCTTAACTAAGTCATGTATGGTTATCACATAAAGCAACACTTACCACCCACTTTATGTTTGAAAGAAATTAAAGCACTATAATTGGGTTATTCAAAGAGTGTCATTAGTCAAGTACTGTAGGAAAAAAATCATGGGCATATCAAACCAGTAGAGCATAGATAACAATAGTGATCATGCATAAATCTCATGAACTGATTTGCATCAATTAAGGTAGACGTATTTCGACAATGAAAAAAATCTAGATGAAATAGACCTACCTTCCTAACACTTTCACTTCTACCTATGACTTTCATTAACACCGAAGGTATATGTAGATTGGGAAGGTACCGTTGGGCTCTAAAGGCCCCTTATTGTGTGATTAAATAATACAAAAAATTGGGGAAATTCATTATATGTAATGACATAAATTGAGGTTGAAGGTATTGTTTGATTCCAATTCAAACAATGGAGGATCTTGTTGAAATCTACCTTTACTTTCTCATCATGGCAAGGACAGTAAGATGTAGTTAAACCATGGAATTCATACATATATTTTGATGAAAAATCTTGGGCCATCATCACTAGTGTTAGGTCTCAAAGTGCAGGTTTTAAACCATAAGGGGGTGCCAATCCCTTAATACACCTTTGGCCCAAGAACAAGGTAAGTACTAGGACTGATTACCTTCTACTCTTTAGGCTCTACCAAACCTAGGTGGGTATACCTGAACAATAAGGAAGATTTTTAGAGAGATATGGTTCCTAGATTGAGAAATCTACTTACTATGGTACATGAGATGAAGCAGATGCAAAGTTTTAATGTCTAAATACTAGTGAGAGTAATTGAGAGTTAAAGTTTGTGAGTTCTATTTTGTATGTAATATCTAATTATTACCAGTGCCTACTTCTATTGGGTGGACGGAGTGGAGGGATGAATGATGATTTTGGAGATAAGGTTTTGTAAGATAGGTAGATCCACTCTTTAGCTTAACTCAAATATTTGAGAACTTTGAATGTTTGCACCTTATGAAAATGTGCAAGTATGTTATTTATTTGGACTCTTCTTAGTAATCCTAGTGATATCCCCTTATGCTACTGTGAAGTTGTTAAAGGATTTAATTCAAATGTGAAAGGAAACCAATTAAGACAATCTATTCAAAAGGACTTTAATCCAAACAGGAACCTATCAAATTTGATTTCTTAAAAGGAATTTTAATTCTTCTGCACACCGAAACCAGTCAACAACGTCACACAACTACAACAAATGTGTATTGAACAATTAAATGTATTTCCACACACTCAATTTGAATAACATAAATAGCCACTTCAGAGATAGCCAAATAACATATAAGCATATAAATCCACACAACAGTTGAACACTTGAAAGCAAATTAACAATTATGCATAACCTTCTCCATTATATTTATCTTTGAATAATATGCATTATAACAATAGTTTTTGATATGAGATGGATGATCTATTTGGGTCTTGGTATCTCTTATATATGTGAGAGGCAACAAGCTACAGACCCGTTACAAAAAGTCATGTTGTTTGATAACTAAACATAATTAAGAAAACAAAATATTGCAGCAACTAAATGCACCGATCCGTTAATCTCCAAGTAGAAGCCCGTGACCTCCTAAGATCTGTTCAAAGCTTCTACTCCATGATATGGTGCTCATGTTGTCGGTTGACTCCTTTCATCCTGATGGTTGTCCTGCTGTGTCTAGTGTATCCATATTTTGGTTGAGGAAAAAATTGAATGTAGAGAGGTGATGGATGTATTCTTGTTCAACACAAGTATCTACATTGGAGATCACCTCTCTCATATCATACTCTCTATACATCATCTTCTCGAGCTAGTTGTGAGTTTTTTGTAAAATTATATCTTTGTCATTGATCTCTTGTAATGCAATAGTTAGAATCACATTAAATTATTCCTTCCAATCATCATATTCTTGAGGATTTCCCATATCATCATAGAGTGTCAGAGTTGAATTGAAGCACTCGAAGTCCTTGATGAGCCTCTTATGATATCCATTGTGTGCTTCTACCAATTTGTTATGTGTTTGCATTGTCTGTCCTTTTAGGATTTGCTTGTCTTGAAGCTCTTGTCTCTTTTCAATTATTCTCCCCTGTAATTGTTCATTCTCTTTAAATTTCCTCCAATATTCATCTGCACATTTCATCATCTTATTGAATCTTCCCTTGATCATTTTGGATGCAGTCTTATACTTGATGGTTTTGACTTCTCCAATTCTTTACATTTTTCCTGAGATTTTAGGTGGCACTGCTTCCAATAAGTTGTATCAGCCATTGCATCCAATACTCTCTTATCTTTCTCAAGCCATGGGGAATACAATTTTGGTGTGGAAGAGGAAGATGATCTTTCTCTTTGATGTGCTAATTCCTTCTTCAACCTGTCATTTTCTTTAACCAGCTTATCAATCTGTGCCTTGGTGAACTTTGCCACATTGACATTTAACTTTATTGTGTCCATGGGGTTGGTATCCCCTACTCTTTGAACCAAGTGATGTCCTAACATTTGGTTTGTATTATCAATCATAGCTGGTCTTTTGTCATGGGGGTACAGTGACCAAATAAGGAAGGTGGCCTCATTTGGATTGTATCCAGATCCTGAATACATCTTGTCACTTGCTTTGTCTGTTAAATTCATTATTTTATCTCCTCTCTTTCTGAAACTATCAAACACAATTTCAAAGCTTATATCCCATCCGGGAAAAAGAAATACTCCAAATTCTTGGAGTAACTCTCTCCCTCTCATAGGAGTGATGGACTCCATCTCTTTGTCTATTTATTTTTTCAATTTTTTCAAAACAACTTGTCGTTCAGGAGTGACATCCTACATATTTTGTCTCATTTTCTTGCCTTTATATTCGTAAATAAATGATTTAAACTTAGGAGACTTAACAAAATATCCACTAGAAATGAACTCCTATCCAGCCTTGACCCTAACATCATCTGATGCTTCAAATCTTACAACATTGTGTTGTTGAGGAGGTTCATACCATACAATTATAGGAACACTTATTTGTTGTACTTTCTCTTCCTCCTCCTTGCTTTGCTCATCACTTTCCTCTTCTTAACTCATATCAGTATCTATAGAAAAACTCACATCAAGTGTTGTATGTGAAGGGATATAATCTAAGGGCTGTATATCTTTAGCCTGCACTCCTGAATAGGTTGCATGAGGGGCATCAAAGAAAAATGAAGGCACATTCTTTACCACTTCATCCATATGAGCAAGGAGTTGCTCAATCCTTGCTAGAGGATCCTGTATTTCACCAAATGCCTTCAAATAAGATGGAACATTTCTTCTTTTCCATTCCTCTGGAAGCATAACCCTATTATATGTAGTCATTATTTTAGTGGTAGAGGCTTCATCATGGTTTCTGATTACATCTTCAACTGAGAATATATGCTCATATCCTGATAGCGCCTGATAACCTTGCTTTGTGAATAAATCCTTCTGCATCAAAATATTTCCTTTTGTTACCTAGAGGGAGGTTATACTATGATAATTTAGCATCAATTTCCTCATATCCCTCATTTTCAACCACTGTAAAGTCTCCAAAACATAAGGTACTGGGCATGATCAATTGTTTGTTGTGTCCTTTGCAGTTTTTTGAATCAGATTTTTCCAATTGCCTCACAATTTCTAAGTAGGAAATTCTATTAGGAACTACTTGTGGTAACAAGTGTGGAGTTCATTCAAACCCATAAACACTAATCATTACACAGTTAGAAAAGCATACCAATCTCCCTAGTTATGATCCACCTTTTTCCTTGGGTCATTTTCCTTTGGTCTTAGAAACTTTTTCACTTTTGGGGATAAGTTATAATCACACAGATATCCTAGGCACTCCATTAATGGTTTCACAAAAAAGTCCTCAAGATAAAGATAATGAGATCTACCAAATTGACTATCCCATAGTGATGTCCACATCTGTACAGGTTTGAGGTTCTCATTTTCATCTGTATCTTTTATTCTTAATTCTTGACTCCAGACCCTTCTAACATGTCCCTCGTGCATGAGAAAATGCATGAACAAAGAATAATGTTTGAAATGAATATATTCACTGTTGTTTTTAATCTTTTCAAGCTCCCAGTTTAGGTCATTAGCCAAGTATCTAGCATAATTGAATGACCTGGCATCATTTCTTTGTATGTTTGTAGCTAAGACCATTGGGGCCCAATAAACATGAGGGGTGGGACCTCTACCCCCAAGACTTGACCAATTGAATAATAAGTGTATTTGAAATATTCTTCAAACAAGTCCTCATGAAAAGGAGGTTTTTCATTACTTGAAAACCTCCTAAGTTGGATTTCTTCATTCTTAGGCCTATGCAAGGGTATTTTACATTATTTGTAGCTGGTATCCATATGGTGATACTCTGTCAAGAGATCTCTAATTGTGAATGGAAAGTTCATAGGACACTCCAACTGAAACACATTAGAAATTAAATCCTCAGAAATAACAAGCATGTCAGCTCCATTATGTGCTTGGATAGTTCTCCTCTTGGGGTCATATCTTCTAGCCAGAGCTTTAATTAATTTTACATTTACAAACACATTGGGCACCACGAGTCTTCCCAAGTTCAACCTCCACGGGTTGGAGACTGGCTGAAACCTAAATTGTTGATCCTGTAATGATACATGAAAAGCTCATACCTGCGTCGTGGTGTCCAAATATCCCCCAAGCCTTTATGTTTATCTAATAATCTATCCATTGAAGGATTCATTTGAGCAACCCTCCTAGGTCTTGGCCCCGACCCAGGGCATTGATCTATCAGGTCTTGATTCAAGAGTCTCTTCTCAGTTTTTTGTTTCTTAGCTTTGGGTTTTTCTACATTTTCCTCCATTTTTTGAATTCTTAATCCTCTGAAAAATATAAATTCTTAGCCGGGATTGGTGTACTTACTTGGGTCTCATCTCCACTAGTTTCTGCTACGTGAGAATTCCTAGCTTTTCCTTTTTGCTTCTATCCTCTGCAAAATCTTCCAAACTATGCAACAATTATGCGATCAACTTATGATATAATTCACTTGAACTCTGGCTCATAAATACACCATCCATTTTAGTCTTTTCATTGAGGGAAATCATTTATTTTTAAATATCTAGACAATTCCTTGAGATGTCACATCAGATAGCAATCAATCATCATCGTTGTATCAGTGAGACTACAATCCTAATTCCACCGATAGCCACCCTCTCCACCGATGAACAATTTTCGTTCGGTCTATCGGCGGGACACCAAAATATATTACCCCAATACACATTAATTCCATCGATATTTAATAATTCTTGATAATTTATGATCATATCGGGCCATCGAGGGAATGTAGACATTCGTCCCACTGATGTTCATGTGTTACAACGATGTGCTTACTTTTGTTGACTCTATCAGTCTATCAGGGGGAACGCCTTAGGAGTTAGCCCGATAGGGTGTTGTTACATCGATACTAGGTTATGAACTATTTTCATTGGGCCATCGATGAGGCTGTGATGGGGGTTCTGCTGATGATGCATTGTTAGGCCGATAGTGCTAATTTTTACTTAGGAAAAATTATGGAGTCTCAAAGTTATTTATGGGTGTGACAATTTGGCAATGTGGTCTACAAAAGGGATCTTGTCACACAAATTTCAACAATTTGTGTTGATCATAAAATTAAAATGTGATGAATTTATGTAGAATGTGGAGGATTGGTGCACAGCGGCTAGTGAAAAATGTGAAAATTTTCAGTTCTAACAACTAGCACAATGAAAAATAACATGCATAGATCATACACAAAAAAAGAGAGAATAATAATCAGTAATGGATAATTGAATAAAGCTTGTTGTCTCCAAGAAGACAAATACCACATATATATGGTGTTCATTACCTAGCTTGAGAAAATCAATGTTAATCCTTTAATTTATAATATTCTTTATAGTATCCCCATGTTACTACAGTTTTGCCAAAGAATTATGACAAGACAAATGCTAGTTCTTGAATAATGAAGATACCGTTTCAAGCTAGTTGCAAATTTGAAATGGTTGAAGAAACTCTTTGTTAGAGAGAAAAATGAATCTCCTAATATTTCCCATGATTGAATAGGCTCTACTACACTTGAAACTGCTAATGCATGCATATCTAGTCAGTCGAATTGTGCAAATTACTTTTGCAGGAACCAACTCAATTCTTTTCTAGACAACATATACATCGCATTCACTGAGCACACCTCCCACACCCTCCTATAACCACAATTTTTAGGGGATTTCTCATGGTAATTTGGAAGTAAATTTTGGAGACACTCTTATAAAGAAAGCACGATTTCTTCATAGAGTTGTGTAAATATTTAAAATACTTATCCCTAGAGCCACTCTACCAAATAGAATAAAATTATATAAAATAAGGATATATTTTCCAATTAAAGAATTAATCCAAAATATTACTCAATGAGCCTCCACCAAACACAACCTCTCTGGAATCCATTTGATGCAAGCCTAAAATGGATGCACATCAAAAGAGACAAACCCACATTAATTATAAAGATGTTCCTTATGAACAAAAAGGAACACAACTAACTCACTAAAGAAAAAACATAGTAGTATCTGTCATGTAATTCTAAGTTAGGTGAACCTAGAGATAAGCTTGCCAAGAAATACTTGCAGTATGTTGAAATACTTGTAGAAGATATATATCATGTACTTCTAAGAGATGATTATGAACAAAAACACTTGTGATCCAAAATCAATTATGAGTGTATGGCTATGTTAAGTTTGTCCTTTTTGACAAAAAGACAAAATACTCTTGGCCTTCAACTCACTTATATATAATAAATCCTTATGTCACATTTACATTAACTGATTAACACCATATGACTATTACTGGTATATTTAAATATTTTGTATCACCTCCACTCATTCATGACCCATAATGAACATTACATTCTAGCACTCGCCATAATGTTATATGTGGATCAATCCACTTTCAAGGCTCAATCATGTTTTGGATTTAAGTATCTAGAATTTGCAAGATCGACATCAATCTAGATAAACATCTTGACTTATATATTAAGACTCAAAATTCAAATATCACAAAAACAAGTAAAAAACTAAAGACTCAAATCTTTGCAGTAGGGGCACTTTCAAGTTTTACTTTCATAACACGACCAATACAGAAGAAAAGAAATACAAAAAGTAGCTCAAATGGATCATATGAAAGTACAAGTTACATGAGTAACAACCATGAAAACAAACTAAAAAATAGTTGTATTAGCTAACTCAAAAAAAAATTATAAGTCAGAGAGGACAAACCTTTAAATGCTATTTATCTAGTGGTTTTACATAACTTGTCTATATTTATAAGTCAGACAACTTGTAAAATGTATAATTGTTGGCATGGGAATGAAATTGGATTGTTGTTGATGTTTGTTATTCTCATGGACAAGTATTGAAGCACTTGCATGGGTGATAAAGCTTGTTTGGATAGACCTGGAGACTTTTGAAAAGGCAGGCAAGGAATTTGGAGTTTGTTGCAACGAATTTGAAGTTAGTGAGGCCCTCTGCAGTGAATTCAGAGGTAATTTGAAACCCTCATTGCTGAAAGTAAGCTGATAGGAAACACAAGCATATTCCATTCTTAGTAGGTAAACTTCAAATGAATGTAAGATAGATCTTAGAACAATGACTCATTATATCCTCTTCTTTCTGTTATGGTCTGTATTAAAAGTGACTACTTTCAACAATGTTTTGGCATTTTTGTTTTCAAATTTTTGTTTTTTTCTTTAAATCAGAAACTAAATTAATATGGGAATGCACAATAATATAGATGGATGAGCGTCAAAGGTTGACTACAGATCAATATCATGCATATGATGAGAGAGTGGCTGATGAGAGGGACATTGAAAAATATCCATGTCCATGTAAAAATTGTCTTGGTGGAAAGGTGAAAAAAAGAAATATGATTTATTCACATATGATAAGATATGGACATAGTGGTATAAGCCCTTGGGCTTACAATTATTATGAAGATATGATAAAATGTCAGACTGTGAGAGATGAAGAGGCAACAAACATAGATGAAGTGGCACCAAACATTGATGAAGAGGCATAAATGTTTGACGAAGGGTTTGAAGTTGATAGAATATTGAATGAGGATCTAAACAATGATTGGGCCAAGTCAATGGATGATACATTAAAGCTTGTGTATGCTAATTGCAAGTTAAGTCATTTGACAACAATGATTCAAATTCTTAACTTGCAAGTGGTGCATGGTTGGACAAATGAGAGTGTAGATCAATTATTGGCATTATTAAGTTCATTGTTACCAACTGAGTCCACATTGCCAACAAAACGAAGTCAATGGAAAAAGAAAATCAGAGCTTGGCTTGGGGTATGAAAACATCCACACATGTGTGAATGGTTGTGTATTATTTCACAAAAATCTTGCAAATGAGAGTGAATGTCTGAAATGTCATGAATTGAGGTATAGACAAGGGTTGAAATCAGATGTGGTTCCTAGAAAGGTTCTTCGCCACTTTCTGATAATCCCACGATTACTCTGAATGTATAGGTGCAAAGACATTGCTGAACTTATGTAGTGGCATGCCCAAAATAAGAGCACTGATAGAAAACAATGACATGTGCCTGATTCTAAGACGTGGATGGAATTTGATAACATATGGCCCGATTTTTCTCAAGATCCTTGTAATATAAGGTTGGGTTTGGCTCTAGATGGGGTGAACCCATTCTCAGATCAAAGTACTAAATGGTCAACTTGTCTAGTGTTTCTAATAAATTATAACTTGCCTCCATGGTTAGCAACTAAATCATTTTTCTTAATGTTATCATTGATTATACAGGAAAGAAAAGTGTGAATTAAGATACAATAGATGCTTATCTAGAGCCATTATATGATGAACTAATGGAATTGTGGAAAGGAATTAAAGCAATTCAATGTTTAAGGGATGGTCATTCAATCAAATTCACTTTAAGAGCTTCCTTATTGTTTACGATTCATGATCTTCCTGCATATGGAACATTATCGAGTCTCTCTATTCATGGATACCATAGATGTCCTACTTGCAACTTTAAGGATTTTGTGAGGCACTCAGGAAGTTTGCATAAGTTTATTTATTGTGGACATCGTGCTTACCTTAAAATGGATCATCCATATCGTCGACAAAAAACACATTTCAATGGTCAAGCAGAGAATCGTGAAGCACCATTACTAATAACATGTGATTGCATTGTTGAGAATGGACAAAAAAGAATGTCATTTATTGAAAATAATGGGATTGTTGGCAGTAGATATGATCCATGTAATGAAAGCGGTGTAAAACAGTTGTGCATATTGTATAAGTTGCCATACTTTAAGGATATAACCATTAGGCATACTATTGACTTTATGCATACTGAGAAAAATATAGCTTATGCTATTATCGAAACTCTTTTTGGTGCTCTTGATACTATTTCATCACGTGAAGAATTTCGAGAAATAAAGATTTGTCGAAATCTTTGGGTTGAAAAATATGATAATGAAAATATAGAAAACTTAGTGCTCCTTATGTCTAGACAAAGGAACAACATGCACAATTCTTACAGTTGATGTCTCAAACTCGATTTCCCACTAGATATGTAAGTAGCAACATCAAAAGCCAAATTGACATTAATAGCTTAAGATGCCTCAAGACCCATGACTATCATGTCATAATCAAGATTATTTTACCTATTGTGGTAAATATATCAAGTTTGGCAAAGGGGCCAAGATTGGAAATTATAAGGTTGGGCCTAATATTAAAGAGAATGAGTTTACATGTATTAGATCCTTCAAACTTTGATAGTTTGAGGGAGGAGGTTGTTGAAGTCCTTTGTCTATTGGAATGAGAATTTCCACTAGCAATCTTTAACATTTCTATACATATTTTGATACATCTAGAATATGAACTAGAGCATTGTGGCCCAGTAAGAACGAGATGGATGTATCCTATAGAACGACATATGAAGGTTTTGAAAAAAAAAATTCGTACTAGGGAAAAACCATAAGGAAACATGTTTGAGGGATATTCAATGCAAGAGGCCATGGGATTTTGCATAGAATATATGAAGGATTTTAAAAATGTCAATCGACGTGTATGGGATGATGACGAAGATGAGAGAGTTGCAGGTGAAGTATTATAAGGAAATGGATGTTGCTTCGAGCTATCATATCAAGAAAGAAGTGCAATACATGCCTTTATTCTTCAAAACACATCTTCGTTTGATAAGTGACACGAGTAAAAAAAATTACACAATAATTTATTTACTCAATTGCATTTACACATTTATATTATTAATCTTACTATTTGTACGTCATTATTCTATGTAGAAAATATGAAGAAGAGAATAAAACTTGGATGCAACATCGACCTCAAAGGCACAGACGTCATGATTTGATTGGAGGTGATTCTTTTCCAAATTTGAAGAATGGATTGCTAGTGCGATCAGTGATGCAAAAGAAGAAGGTCAAGATATAACAACAGAGGAAAGTGAGCTTTCACGACCTCCACATTTATGGGCTATGCATTTTAGTGGAATGTGGTCCTATGGTAGTCATTTAAGAGTGGAAGAAAAAGACAAAGGAAAGAAAAATTGTGATTGTGTTGTTAGTACTGAATTTCTTCATGAAATTAAGAAGAAATTTTATGTTGGATTCATCCAAGAAATTATTCAAGTGGATTTTGGTGAAAATAGTCATATATTATTAAAATGTAAGTGCATCCGACCATCCACAGTACAATTTGATGAGTATGGATTTGTACGTGCAAATACACGGCAATTTTTATCAGAGATAGATGAGCCATATGTTTCCCCTCTTCAAATTAACCAATCATTTCTAATTGATGATGTAAGAAGCCTAGGTTGGTCATATGTCATTCAAAAAGAGTCTCGTTCAAGATGAAAATTCATGGAAGTTGTTGATGTAATGCCTGATGGGAAATATGTTAATTTACAAGAAACATTTGAAGAAGTGGATGAAGATAATGAGGGACTGTTTGAAGAAGAGATTTTGATTACCAATGAAGAAATTGGGAGAGATAATGTATTGCATGCCACAAATGAGGATGAGGAATAAAATCAAGTAGATGTAGACATGAGTGATCAAGATTTTTATCTTGCTAGAAATGCAAATGATTATTGATGAGCCCCATTTTATGACCTTTTATGTAAGAATTTTATGTTGTTTTAAGACTGTTTTATGTTTTAAGGACACAGACCTTCAAACTAATACCTATTTCAAAGCTTAAATGTTGAAGAAAGTTGCTATATGAATGCAACATGAATATGTTTTCATATAAAAATGAGGATGCAATATGAATATGTTTTCATATATGAATGCAATATGAATATGTTTTCATATATAAATGTTGTATGCAATATGAATGCAATATGAATAGGTATACCATCATTGCTTTACTTTGACAATGATCTTTTCTTGATAGCTCCTCTGGACTATTTACTGCTTTTATATATGTTCTTTATCACTGCCATTGTTCTATCATCCTTTATAAAAGTCATCATTGAAGCATTGTTAAACATTGTTTCTATGTTTTCTTTTACACTTTTTTACTAAAATAGCATTGTCTTCCCTACATATGGCATTATCTTTAGCCCAATTTTGTAATATTATTGTATACCATTGACTTGTGAATTGCTTTGGCATTGACTGCTCACTTCCATGAAAGTATTTCTCATTGTTGTCTTCATTTCTTGGATCTTTCACCCACTGTGGCACTCGTTTCCTCACTAATATGGTCTTTTGTTCTCTATTCCTTCACTGTTTATAGCAGCAGTATACAATCTTTGATGATTGATCACTATTTTTTGTCAATGCTCAAGGCATCAATACAATGATTCCCCATTGCAATAGAAGCATTTCCTCATTATATCCCCACTATTTTGGCATTACATGTTCCTCACATCCTTTGTTGTCTTCACATTCTTTTTAACAGTGATATCACTGTTATCAACATTTGTGCTTCTGACTTTATGCACTAGAAATCACTGTCTCATATGTATCTTTATATACTGTAAGGTCATTGATTTTTTTTGCTTTGATCAAATGTTATTCACTGTTTTGCATATATCTTGAAGTTCACTACTGTTTGACTACTTAGTCCTCAAATCGTGGAATTCCTTGCTTGTAACTCACTGTCCACTCCAACATATATGTTTTTTTTCATGAAATCTACCCCTTCATGAATGTATCTGGATGTTATGAACAAATTATTACATAATAAAACAACAGAAGTAAGAATCACCAAATACCATAGACATTTCTCAGTGATGATGCTATCACCTAAGCAAAGCATTGGTTTAGTTGTACAAAATGGTTGCCATGCTACAAGTTCATGTCTAGTTAAAATGTGGTAATATAGATTTTTTTATTGAACCATGAATGAAAATATTATTGCTAAAGATTTGATGGATTGATTCAAATACATTGCTAAGTTTTTTATGCAACTGGAATTTCTGTAGGGCACCATTATTTAATATCCATTGATTGAAATACCCACAACATCTAATGACTGTTTTTGTTTGTAGTGCTTTAGACTTCGTACATGTTTTAATGACTGTTCATTAAAAGTAAGACCTCATAAACTTGTATTTATGCAATTTCTGTTACGGTTAATTATCTCTGTATGAAGTTGCTAATTTATACATTATTGTTTTTTTGGACATTAGGAAATGAAGAAAAAGAATTTAAGGTGCAAATTATATTATAGTGATCACAAATTTGAAATTCCAGTGACAAATTATGAGCGCTTTCGTGAAGAATGTGTGGCCAAGAATAATGAATATTTATCACGTCTTGGTTTGACAAATAAGCAAGTTGTAAATCCGCTAAGTAGTAAATTATTTGTTTAATACTGTTTAATGAAATTTTATAGGAAAGACCTTTATGTATATAAGACATGATATGATATATTTTTTTGTTTTACAAACAATAAAAAGAGAGCAGAGAAAATGCAGAGAAAAAACAAAAAGAAAGTAAAGATACAGTGCTGCCAGCTCGTAGAAGCCAACGCTTTTGTGATTCAACAAATGAAGTTGGTGAAAAAAATAGTTGTGATGAAGTTAAATATGTGGAGACCACTACTGATCTACCTACTCATGCCAAATGTGATGTGGCCAAGGAGCATGAAGTTCTGGTTAATCAAAGCCATGAGGAGAGTCTACTTGCATCTGATGTGTCTGAGAGTGCACCTGTCACATCTACAAATTTTGAAGGAATGAGTGGATCAACCAAAAATATTTGTAGTGGTGAAATAGAAGATGTGCCTACTTATGTTAAAAGACAAAGATTGAGTCAATATTTATACAGATCTACAAAGAGGAACACAAAAGAAAGAATATTAGAAGGGAAGAAGCCATTCTTGGTTGAGGTATCAAGAGATGGTGAACCCATTGGGAAAAATATTGCAAGGTGGGCCTCCGAGTTGGGTGTAAGATGTAGGGCCCATTTGGATATCTACAAATCAAATTTTGCAGAGCAAGATCCACAAAATGTGGAATATGTTATACAAAAAATGGAAAATGTCTTTGACAATGTTGGTGGAAAAATCTCTAGAAAATATTACAAGCACAAGATGAGACTTTTGATGAATAGTTTTAGATACAATTGCAGAAAAACAATCATGGAGGGAATAGAGATGTTAGACTCCACTCTATCTCCCAAACAGTGGGAGGCATTGAAAGAAATTATGTGTTCTAAAGAATATTTGACAAAGAGAAACAAAGGCAAGAGAGCAAGAGATAATGTGAGGACTAAATACACATTTGGCCGAGGCGGGTTGCAGGCCAAAATGGACAAATGTGGAGTAAGTGTATGGATTTTTGGTTCAATTTACATTGTGTTATTTATTTCAATTTTTTATTGAACTGACTATATGTTGAAATTGACATTGTATTTTAGGTGGAAAACAATAATAGAGAAGCAAGTGTAGAAGATGTTGTCAATTATATGGCAACACTAGATCGTACTAAATCTAATACTAGTATCAAGAGGAAATCTAGTTCGTTAACAAAGATTTCACAGAAATCTATTGAACACCCAGTAAGAGCCTCTCCAAATCATGTCAACTCAAATGAAGAGTACCAACATATAATGAGTTGCTTAAACTATCTCACTGAGAAAGTTTTGTAGCTGGCTACCTCTGTTAAGCCTATAGTTTTTGCATGGAATGACCATAATTCCACGGGTTCAGATCAGGTAAGAGACTATCACTCAATATTTGGATTCTCAACTATATCATCTTTATATTGTATTCTAAAGATGTTTTCAAATTTCATAAATTTTTTCCACAACATGCCTTTATAAAATTACTCTCGTGATCTCCAGGCAAAGTATTACGATCATATATAGAACAATGAATCTATGAATTTTTGCCTTTTGTTTCATTGAAATCCATTGTGACTGTCTTAAATGTTGTGACTATGAGTTTTATGACAAAATAACTATGAGATCAATGAATGATCTGTTAGGTCTCAGAAGTGCAGGTTTTTAAACCATAAGGGGGTGCCAATCCCTTAATACACCTTTAGCCCATGAACAACGTAAACAAGACTGATTCCCCTGATATATATTAATCCCTGATAATCCATGGTTATATTGGGCCATCGGGGGAATGCAAACATTCGTTCCACCAATGTTCATGTGTTACAACGATGTGCTTGCTTTTGTTGACTCTATCGGTCTATCGGGGAGGACGTCGTAGGAGTCAACCTAATAAGGTATTGTTACACCGATACTAGGTTATTAACTATTTTCATCGAGCCATCGACAAGGCTATGATGGGGGTTCTGTCAATGAGGCATTTTTAGGCCAATAGTGCTAATTTTTATTTAGGAACGGGGAAAGATTATGGAGTCTCAAACTCATTTATGGGTGTGACAATTTGGCAATGTGGGCCATAGAAGCAAAAATCTGCAAAAAGTCCCCATTAATCCCAATTTTTAAAAAATCTGCAGGCTTTTAGCCAAGCATCCATAGCTTGTTTGAAAGCACCTGTTTTAGGCTTTTAGCCATAGCAGCAAGGCAATGAACTGTTTGATAAAATGATTTGATAGACATGCATGAAAAATGTGTTAGCATTTTCTTTGAGGAATTTTTTCAAAGAGCTCACCACTTTTCTATGCTATTGCTTACTATTATGCTTTTGATAGATTTTTTCCAAGCATCCATAGCTTGTTTGAAAGCACCTGTTTTAGGTTTTTAGCCATAGGAACAAGGCAGTGAACTATTTGACAAAATTCTTTGGTAGACATGTATAAAAAATGTGGTAGCATAGACAAGGCAGTGAACTATTTGAAAAAATGCCTCAAAGAAATGTGGTCTCATAGAATGCCATGACAAGCAAATGCAATTGGCAGTTGCTTCTAGTTATTAGTTATAGAATGTGAAGTAATTGCATAACTCCTTAGGTTGACTTTGTAAAAACTATATTGTAATTGAAATTTTCTCATCTATCAACATCTAGTTATTAGTTATGCAATGCGAAGAAATGCTTTGAGTTTGAAAGATGTGCAATGCAATGTAATCAACGATATGAATATAAACTACAAAAATCTATTTTTTACAATTCATTAGTTAAGCTCTTTATTTTATTTGCTCTCTATATCTCTATGCTATGGAAATGCCTTTCAATTTCAAAAAAATAGTTTTTATCTCTTGTTCTACAATTTTTACCTTTTTTTTTAAATCCAATATTTTCCTTATTTTTTCTAGACTTTTTTTCCGATTTTTTCAAAAAATATTATACTTTTGGTTTGCTGATTTTTCCTCAAAATATTTTTCTGCTATGGATCATAAAGCAATAATAAAACTCTTGAAATTCTATTATTTTCTCAGAAATTTCTGATTATTTGCAGTTCCAAGCTTCTGTACTTGCCCGTACAGGGTTTCCTTGTTCTCTTTTGCACTGAATTAGGTGGAGTCGGGTGAGTTAACTTCAATTTGTTTCTAATTTGGTGGATTCTTGAAGAGTTTTGTGCATTTTGTAGTCAAATTGTTGAAACGGGTATGTAAAGACAAAGTTGAGGGTTTGTGAGTCTACAAAAATGAATTTTCACCCATTCCACCTATTGTGACTTTTATGCTTGAAAAGGCTCTGTTGACTGTTTTTTACATGAATTACTCATCCGGATATATTTTTTTGCTTGATGGTTAAACTACATGTAGAGCAATTTTATCAAAGAAACACCAAAACAAGAACGCCTTGATGTCAATCATAGTTGTGTTGAAGTTGAGGTAATATAATAGTTGTTGTGGACAAAAAATTATAGCTTTTGCATTCTTTAATTGACTTATATTAACTTTGTATGATGATTAAACCACATGCAGGGCAATTATATGAAAGTAGAACAAAATGGAAAAGACCTATCAATAGAGCTCTCGGCAAAGCTACACAACTTCAGGACAATGTTGATAGTGATTATGCTGAATTCGAGAAGTATATGCATGATATTGATAGTACTACTGACGCTAAACTTGAGGTGAGTGCTATGAAACATTACTTTTCCTTGATTCTAAAACCTTTCATGTATTAATGACTATTATGATCCCAAACAGTGAACAAGCTTATAGAATAGTGAATAGACAACTAAAACATTGAATGTAACCCGTAGAACAATCATTGTACCTACTTTGTCACTTTTCAGTGGGGATTGTTGGCACTTCAATACTTTATGATGCTTGACTCTGTTTTAGGGCATTGTAATTGACCTTGTCAACATCTTGAACTTAGCGTGCTGCTTCTTTCATTGGATAATACCTGTTGTTCTTTCCTTCACGGATCTATTGTTAACTCTTCATTATGGTTGTTGTTACTAAAAAAAAGTTTCTTTTGATATTCTTGCCGCTTTCTCTTAATGTCTTCTTGCTGTTTAGTAATGATATTTGCTGCTCGATCCATTAAAATAGTTGTTACAACCATAAATCTCGTTGCCCTTGCACTAAACTCACTACTACAACCATGAAACTCACTGCTACTACTACTTGTTCATTGGACATCATTCTTTACTTCTTTTTGCATACTCTTACACTATTTTCTAACAATGAAAGGCTCTTTCTCTATTATTTATGTAACCTCTACATCCAACCTTATTTGTTACTCCTTTACTACTACTATGAAAGCCACAGAGAAAGAATGCATTGTTTCCTCAATGACTACTCTTAATGGCTGTCACATGTTGCCTTGATACATTTTGTTCTTTGTTCTTCTTTTATATGTCATCATTGACAGGGTTATGTTGATTGCATGGGGTTATGTTTTAGAGCTTTAATGCCACTGTTTTTGTACATCCCAATGCATTTCACCTTCACCTTACAGCATTAGTAGTAGTGCTCTCATATTGCGTTCTTTGTTTTTGTGCATTAGCTACCTTTTTTTATGTGTAATAGTGTTGTCATAACCTTATGTATCTGGTATGCGTGCATGGTAATTAATGTAGTGTTTATATTTGTGGCCCTTGTATCTGATTAGCATGAAGCTAATAGTAACATTATAAGCATTGCTATGAGTGTTGGTTTTTTAGTAAATTAGATTGATCATTGCAATTATTTTTGAAATTTTCCTTTTACAATTATTTTAACACACACATGCAAGTACTATTTAAGTAAGTAATGGTTGTTTTATTATGCAAACAAGGGTAATCATTACCTATCTAATATAATGTGTTATTTTTTTTTCTTTCTGCAAAAATGTATTGATAAACTCAAAGAAGGGGATTAAGTTAGGGTGTTAGATTTGTTTGATGGTGATGTTGTGGGCATTGGGTGGATTCAATCCCTATCTATTATACATGGAGTCAACTTGAAAGGAACAGGAGATGCAAATGTAAACATTTTAAAGGTCACAAGTAACACACCCCTTGTTTATGAAGACAAAATAGATGGAGCTATTCGTCTAAAAGAGAAAGAGGGAACCTTCACACAGTGGCCACTAAAATATTTGCAAAAAATGGCATAGTTGAACATGTTTATCATGTACTAGTTAATATTAGACATCTTGGCTCACTGCTTTATGCAATATTTTGAATGTGTTGTTCAGGGATCTTAATTGTCATGATGTATTTGAAAGAGTTGGAAACTCTTAGACAACTTTGAAATTTTTCATTATATTTACATATATACTCTTAGACAGCTTTGACATCTTGTAACTTGATATATATATATATATATATATATATATATATATATATTTGCATTAAATTTTTTATTGCAGATTACCTTTATTTATCATGATATTGAATAAATCTTTTAATTCTAGCATGTTGTAGCTTGTTCATATATGCAATATTTTTATTTGCTTTTATGTTTTAGTTCAAGTTTAATATTATGTTAGTTTTGCATTATAAAATTTATGGTATTTAATAAATTATTCATTTTATGACTATATTTACTACCAATTAATGGAAATCAATAAATAAAAATGACTAAATATATGACTAAAGTAATGACTAAATATATGACTAAAGTAATGACTAAAGTAATAACTAAATTAATGACTAAATATATGACTAAAGTAATGACTACCATGACTAAATAAATGACCAGTTAACAACAATCAATGACTAAATTAATGACTAAATATATGACTAAATTAATGACTAAATAAATCACTACCATGACTAAATTAATGACTAAATTAATGACTAAATCAATGACCAAATCAATGACCAAATTAATGACTAAATAAATGACTAAAATTGTTTAGTCATAAATTTAGTGGTGTTATAAATGACTACAAATAAACCACTAATATTCACGTGACTAAAGTTAGTTATTTATATGCAATTTTTAGTAGTTATTTAGTCATATATTGTTGTTTGTGTACTAGTGATAACAAAGTTATCTCTTACCAATATTCTTGAAAATGATAAGACTATGGTTGCTCCTCCACTAATCGTGGATGAACCTATGCCTGAAGCAAAAACCCTTTCAAGTAACCGAGGTAAATATGTCGTAGTTCCTCCACCCATATCATATAAAATGCCAAGAGACAATCACATAATTCCTTTTGTGCCTCCGAAGGTAAAAAAAAAGTATAGACCTAAAGAGATAATTGTTTCTCAACCCTTGGTGGTTCCTTAAGTTCCTCCCTTAAGGGAATAAAAGAGACCAATGGTTGAGAAACCCACTCCTAC
Source organism: Sequoia sempervirens (assembly GCA_007258455.2). Classification (NCBI taxonomy): domain Eukaryota; kingdom Viridiplantae; phylum Streptophyta; class Pinopsida; order Cupressales; family Cupressaceae; genus Sequoia; species Sequoia sempervirens. The sequence goes on along the minus strand of VDFB02271358.1, from coordinate 735,268,077 downwards.
CCCAACACAAATTGAAAACCATGCAAGAAGAAACTGAAATGATAAAGAATATAGGCATAGACATCATGCTATTGCCCATCAATTGGAAGAAAAGAAAAAAACATCTCAAGATCAAACACCTATGCAAAAAAATCAAGAATAATTACAACTTTCACTAAAACAAGACATATAACCAAAAAAAAAAGTGAAACAAGAACATATAATTATAAACACTATCATAAAACCTCCCATTATGATTAACTTAGATGATGAAGATGAAATTGCTAAAATTGATGAACAAGCACATAATGAGCTTAATTTGTTGTTTTCAATGTCTATGAATTTAGATGGGGGCAACCGTGATGATCCTCAAACTGAGAGTGACATACCACGTGTTGAACCTGGAGATGCTCCTAGTACGACACTTGTTGTAGTCCCTTTCACTAGTTGTTTTCCTTCCCTGTATGATGAACATGATTGGGATGCATACAATTTAATTTAGATTGGATTTCATGTGTGGTACTCCTTTATGTTTGTTTCATGTGTTCTATGTGCTTGCTTGCACGTGATGTGATCTCTTGTGTTGTGTTGCTTGGCGTGCCTTTGTGTTTGTGAATTTTCTTTGGATGACCCTTGTTGCTTTGTTGGAACAAGGATACAAAGGAAACAAATTTGTTGTGACATTCTTCTATTTGTATATCCATTCCTCTCCATTTCATGAATATTGTTGTCTTGTGTTTTCCTTTTGTGGATGATGCAAGGTGTTGATACATTTAGGTCTCTTCCATGTTGACCCAAAAGCTTGTTTGTTCTCTATCTCTATGTTATTCTTCCATTGTGTTCATTTTTTCATGAGTATTTGGGGAATGATGTTGATTCCGAGCTCTATTATATTACTATAGAAAATACATATACTAACCCTGGATCCATGGATCCCTTATGTGTTCAATCCTTTGTGTGTTGTATTTGGGGGAAACCCCTTATCATGAGGTAGCTTTATTTGAAAACATATAATTGGAATAGGGCTTTCCAAATAAGATCTTATGACCTTTTATCACATGGCATTTATCATTTTCTACCTTAAAGAAATTGCTCACAACATGGTGTTTAGCAATTTATTTAAGGTGGGGGCATACATTGGTAATTTTTGCTTCACTTTGTTCAAACATGTTAGACTTAGTGGTGCATTGACATTGGCATTTTTTTGCTTCACTTTTTTCACACATGTTGGACTTAGTGGTGCATTGACATTGGCATTTTTGCTTCACTTTGTTCACATGCATTGAACTTAGTGATGTGTTGGCATAAAATTTTGATCATTTTGTAGTACCTTATCAGAATTATCAGGGGGTATAACTCTTGGTGTGGTTATGATACACACCTTGAATATCAAACTTCACTAGACCTTGTGTGTTTCTCTTTTTTCTACTTTGTCGTGTGGGCTCACCTAGTGAATATTAGACTTCACTAGCCTGTGGTGCCTTCTATTTGTAATTCACCTAGCAAATATTGAACTTTGTTAGTGTGAGTCATGAACACTATCGGTGTGGATCCTAGCATAAGGAAACTTGCTAGCCTGTGATTATCCATACCCTCCTTTTTATTTTATTTGACATTGTGTATGTTTTTTTGCTACATATCATACATGCACATGTTCCCTTTTCCTTATATTGTCTTGTCGTAGGATCTTAGATCTTGGAGGCTTGCACACCCCCCCTTGATCCTTTGTCATCCTATATCTTCAACGTTTGGACAATCAAACCCTTCTTGATATATTTTCTACTTTAGTGTGAGTCGAAGTGTAACTTCACACTCTCACTAAAGTAGGGGCTAAATGTAGCATTGTAAATTGTCACCCTTGACAATTTAACACTATGTTTCTCCCCTCAATTTATTGGACTTGATTAAGCATCTAATTTCCAAAATTATGCATTCTATGGTCCATTTTTAATAATTACTAAGTTGTACGTGGAAAAAAAATGCATTTATTTGATACTTTTCCCTTGACACCTTATTTTCCAAAAAATAGGGTAGGGACAAAGTCACCCTATGGTGACAATGTCCCCCTATTCTGCTTGGTCCCAAATTTGAATATGTCAGTGTCAGCATTTTATAATTTCCAATTCAAGTTGCAAATGTCAGCTATCAAGATCTAATTTATGAGAAGTTGAATAAATGCCTATAAATACCTAGTTATTGCATCATTTTGAAATCCATTTAGAAACTATTAGAAAACTTATAATCAAGTATTATCAAGAGCACTATCAAACAAGTCAAGAGCAATATTTCAGAGCTTTATTGCAGCAATTCAAGATCCAAGCATCATGTCAAATCATATGTGAGTTTATGTGTATTTATATTATCATTGTTTGTGAAGGATAACCCAGTTGTAGGTCTCTAAGACATTCAAGCAAGATCCAAGACCTTGAGGTGATGTGCATGAATTACTACCTTCAAGGAAGCCATTGAAAGGTGGTAATTTGCAACACTTTGTTGATTCATCATTCCTTCCTATCATTTATCTTTATATCATTTACATTGCCGTTGCGGAAGTGGAAACACTTACAAGGGGTTTGACTAAGGAAAGCTCCTAAATGAAATAAATTTTCTTCTCTCTTTGAATGTGTAGGTTTTAGGTTTATAAGAGATTGAAGGAAGCTTGAAGATCCACTTTATATTGCTGCATTCAAAGACCTACACCTTGACAAGCCACAAAAACTCACTTATAGAAATATCCGATAGTGATCTGAAAAATTTGCAAGCAGAATCATGAAGCTTAGTTTCAACATTAGAGGACTAGAAAAATAGGTCTAGAATACCCATACAAGGGCATAGACGCCCTTGGGTGACTTGTTCCTCCTATTCATACCATCTTTGAATTTACATGACATGTGCATAGAGCTTTTCCCTTCTCAGATCTGCTTGCAAATTGTAATAGGTCTCCATCCCCCAAAATGTTATTTTCAATGTTGAGGTTACAATTATTGGAAAGATGTATGCAATCATCTAATACATGGGTAGAATAAACATGTATTCATTTGAGTGGATCCAAGAAACCTCTAAAGTCAAAGACCATCCCTACACATGTGCTCAAAAAATAATATTCACCTTGATGAATAATATATTGTAATAAATAGAGAAATGTACAAATGGAGGAACATGCAATCAAAATATTACACAATAACACCAAATATCAAGGAATGCTCCTTGGTTCTCCTAAAATACCGCATCTCTAAGAATCAATGCTTCATGTTTATGAGGTAAACTTGAGGATGTGTAAAATATTTTCAATGAAGAGTTCTAAGACATGAAGTTACCACCAATTCAACAAGTAAGCCACTATGTTAGGAGAACAAATAACAATTTATTAAATATAGAAGATTCTCTCAACAAGAAGAAGCCTATGTGTAAGAAAGAACCTAAGAAAATTATCTTATATGCATAATAATCTTAGGATATAATAAAATAAATATATGCATAAATATGATCTCTAACACTCTCATAAGAATAACTGATGAAGGGTACTCCCCTTACAATATAAAACCCACAAAAACAACAGATAATGGCACAAACAAAATGCAAGAAGGAAAACAAATATTTTCTATTATCATTGAAATGAGAATGAAATTACAACATTATATTTTCCAGCACATGGGCTTTCGGATTACATAAATCTGCAAATCTGCAAATCAGAGCCACCATCTACTATGCTATGCCTCCTCTCTGTAGTCCCCCTTTACATCCTTTATTTGGAAGGTGTAACCACCCTAGAATCTTCTGGAAAGTGTAACTTCCTCAAGAATATATTTTGAAATTTTATTAATTTTGGTATTACAACTTTGCGGGGTCATAACTTTTGATCCGTCTGTTGGATTTTCTATTATAATACGTTTTCAGAGAGGTCTCAAGAATTATTTATCCAAAAAGTAGGGCCTAAAGGCCATCCACTTTTATTTTCCACCAATTTTCAGGCCCATCCAGAGCCTCTAAGTGCCTCAAAATTGACCCTGAAGATTTTACTAGGATTTTTGAAAATTGAAATTTTAATCTCTCAAATGACAAATGGTATTGAAGTGATTTCTTTGCCATTGGCTTCAATTTACCATTCTGGAGGTATGTGTAAGATTTTGTGTCCAACTGTGCATAAATGCAAACTTACAAAAATAGTAACCCTACCAAATTTAGCCCTTATTGAAAAGAAACAACATTCTTTTTTTTTTTGGTTAATGCAAGATTGCTCTTACACCTTGGATGCTTCTGCATCAATAACTTAGGTAGATAGTGCTAATAAGTTTTGGCAACTAGGTCATATTAGTTTCTCATGTACACAAACGATTCTTTCAGAAGAAAAGAAAGAGAAAATCCCTAGGAAAAAGATCCTAAAAAAGAGAGAAAAATGTTCATCAAGATGGGTCCAAAGAGAGGTTCCCATGCACAAAGGGCTCAAATAAGTTATAACTATAACTTAAAGAAAAACTACAATTACAATAGAACTAAATAAGTTCCAATGAAATGGGATTAAATAAACCTCCAAATTTAATTTGGATCAAGGATCTAGCTATGAATCTAATGAAATGAATCAAGTTGCTTCTGTAAACATATATTGAAGAAGATTGATAATATACTTATAAGGTTGATTTGTATACACAAGTATCCAAGTGTATTTAAAATAACGCATATTCTATCTTATCAATATGCATAGGTCTGATATATGTATAGTTAAATAGGAAACTAAATATTTATCTCACTCAAAACATGAAACTAGTGATGCATTGATAAGCAATATGCAATATAGCACTCCTCATAATGTTGAGTAGGGAGAGATAAAGTAGCTCAACTATATGCAATGAGGCCCAAAAAGGAAACAAGACACATTAAAAGTGCATGAAATATGAATAATCCCCAAAAAATAAGGTAAAAAAATTATGAGTTACAAATCCCCCTAACTAAACTTAGCACTAAATTAGGTGACTAGTAAACACATTATTTCGCACATTCTCTAGTACAATTGTATAATTGTATGTTTAAGTTGAAAGATAAATATTTGAGGTACAATAAAAGCTTGATTATTTGACAATAAAAATAAATAAAATGTCTTAAATTGAAATTATAATGTAAACAAAAAAAAAATCATGTTCCTCCCAAGTAAAAATTATGTTGGTTTCCATGAAAGGTGCTTGAAGATCTCCTATGAGTCACTAGGTCAAGGTGCTACTAGAATTATAAGTTGTACAATATTTATCAATACCACAAGATATAATAGAAACCCACAAAAAATAGTGGTAATGCTAAATATGGAAAAATTCTACCAAAAGTCAAATCTTTCCAATTTTAGAAAATATCACAAAACATACAGGAAAATCACTAACTAAAAGGAAACACTACCAATCTATTCACTGGGGAACCACATTTGGGAAAAAATTACCAAATAAGGAAACCATTTATTTCAAAAAACTACAAACCACTTGATAGGAAGAAACCACCATTTAATAAGGAAAAAACCACCAATTTCCACACAATTCAATGGTTATTTTGTTGGAATTGTGTGCCTCAATCCCACTAGCCTAAACCTTTGAGAGAGAAATTTTGGTGTGACTGCTGAGATGTTTGGTCGATCTGCATAGTGATCCTGAACTGTCTGTGAGATCGGTGTGACTCAACCCGATCTTAGTTCTCCTTGTGAAGTTCCTTTATCAGTGTGACCTCTGGTATGTTCTAGCGATGAAGGTTATCGACGTGACCTAAACTATTGGTGCAAGTTTCCTAACTCCTTCCAACAATAGAATTCTGGCTGATATCGGTGTGACCTTTGGTCTGTCTTGCCGATGGAAGTGATCGGTGTGACTTGAACTGTCGATGTGACTTCTTGATCTCTTGTCGATAGTGTTGGTCTTGTCGATGGATCTGCTCATGATGAATGTCGGTGTGACTCTGGCTGATGGTACTTGGTCGGGGTGACATGAAGGTTCTTAAAGAGTCTTAACGACATAGCGTGTCTGGCCGATGGGTTTGCTTTCAGTGTGACTCTTGCTGATGAGGTGTTCTGAACTGTAGCTAAGCATGAGGTCGTCGGTGTGATTTGGGACTTCGGTGAAACCTTCTTCGATGATGGTTGTCTTGCTGATAAGGATAGTTGGTGCTCCTGTTGGTCATCAAGGTGACTCAAGCGAACAAGATGGTTCGAAAGGTGTGTGAGCTTAATGACATCAGGGAGACTTGTGGGTTCGATGGGACATAATGAACTCTTGCCGATGGACGTTGTCTTGTCGATGGGCTTGGTTGAGACCTCAGGATGATGGATGACATCGGGGAGACTTTGATGATCGATGTGTTTTTCCAAAATGTGGCCTATAGACAAAGTCATGTCGATAGACTTGAAGGAAGACCATGGTTGAACAGGTGCTAACTTGGTTGAACTGCTGAGTTGTACGATGAATGTACAGTTTGCTCGTAACCGTTCGGTCTGGTTGGAAATTGGAATGACGACAATTGGAGAAGTCTATTCGATGTCCAAGACTATTGACAATTGGTCCAATAGAAAGATTACAAACTGATCTACAGAGGAAGTTGAACCATTTTCCTGTCAGTTGAGAATGAATGTATAAACATTGAACGTTCTATAGTAATGAGGTAGAGAGGAAGATCTAAGCAAGGTTATGCTATCAAAATCTCTCCTGATAGAATGTCTTGATCGATCTTTCATTGTTAATCTACACTGTATACTGTGTGAGAGTATTGTAACAGTGCGAAGGTTGAAATAGACTGAGAGGTTGATCAGGGAAATAAAAAAATGGAGAGAGGGAAACAAAATAGGGTTGCTTCCAGTTTGTCTCCAGAATGAAACAAGATGTAATATTTGTGAAAAGGCTATGAGCCTGATATTGTATTGTAACTCTGTTTGTTATTGAATAATATAATGGCTTAGATCTTTTGGAGTGTGGGGTTTTTTACCCAAAAGGATTTTCCCCACGTAAATTTGTGTGTTCTAATCTTCTGTACCATCTTTCATGTTTAATGGTTCTATTTGTTGAATTTGTTTATGCAAGTTGTTGAAACTGAATTTACATGTGTTTCTCTGAGAAGGATTAATGTGAGAAATCAACTGTGTCTGATTCCACTTTGTGACATAGTTGTACATGTTTTTGAGGCAATCTAATTGAAATTAAAGTTACCGAAGGAACTATTATTCTTGGAGGTTTCTCTGAGATGATCAAAATTGGCCAAGAAGTGGTATCAGAGCCTTGTTTTGGTTGCTGGTTCTGGGTATTTCTCCTATGAAGATTTCTTAGTCTGTCAGGCTTGAGGAAATCTGGAGGAATCAACTGATGTATTGATCCTTTGGTGAGTGGAATTCTTGTGATATTCAGAGACAACACGCAGCTTGAAGGATGGCGAAGATGGAGACAATGGAGTTGGTCATGTTGAATTGTTGTCATCTGTGTCTCCTAGTTGGCAGCAGTAGAAACTTGATGTATGAGGTGGATTTCTTTACTCCGTGGTTGTATAGTAGTAAAACTTTCATATTGGGTGTATGTGTGAGAGGCTCCCTGGTAATATGGAGAGGCGTGGATTGTTTCTCAACCATGGAAGAGAGTGCTTATGCTGGGTGGAGTTTCTTGGTGTTGGAAGGCATTGTTTCCTGTTAACCTTGAATACATAAAGGCTATGGAGTTAATCATTAGATGATTTGAAATTTTTTGAATAGCCTGGCTCTCTCGTATGCATGTGCATGCTTGTGGTTTTGGAATTGGTCTGGAATGGGCCTAGAATTCCTGTACTACTTGTTCCTTTTATGGATACCTTGTGCTTGCTTGGTTCAGATTCATGTTCTTTAGTTCTGAAGGATTTTTTTATAGATTTTCCTAAAAATTCTATGGTGATACATATTCATGTTAGTCCATTGTTCCGGTTAACCATGATGGTTGTGCGTAGAATCTTGAGTCGTCCATATGTGCAGTGGATATGGATGTGCATGGGTGTTTTACAAACACGGTGGTTTTGCAAGTTTTGCACAGTCAAGAAAAACTTGTGGATTTGTGAAGCTGTTGGTAAAACTATTTTCTAGACCCTAGCTTTTTGGGGTGTTGTTGGATGAGATAGTTGCAGTTCTACATGTAAGTGTTACTTGTTGGTTTCCTAGACTATGGTGCTTGGTGTGGAAATGATTGGAAAATCAGATTTGGTTCTGATCTGGTGTTTGAGTCAAATTATCTATGTTGTTGTTCTCTTTGAGATCTTAGTTTTGCAGTTTCCAATGTGATGATAGTTTTGCAAGATTCATTGATTGAATCTATGGGTTGAGCATGTTGTGGGTTGTCTTTACATACATTTTTTCTATGGGAAAACTCGGAAGTGGATTGTCAATATCCATGGGGTTTGATTCAGTGTTGGTGCAGATATGTTAGTTGGCCTTGTCTGTGGTCACTTGTGCATTGGCCTGGTTGCTTTTGGATGAGAGGAAGGATGGATTTAAGTACCTAAATAGTCATTTATGGGGACCTATAGCATGTGTATCATGATGTCATGGAGAGCTTGATACACATTTTAGTATAATCTTTTGACAATGATGGTGTGGTTTGCGTGATTTAGAGGTCGTGGTGCTGCTTGGAACTGTTGTCAGATGGACATGTTGTTGATTGTACTTGGAGAATTTTTAGATCAGAAGATGTTTGTTCATGATGCTTGGAAAGTTTGGATGTCACAATTTAGTGGGAACTTTAGCAGTGACTGTGAGTTCATCACTTGGTGGTGAATGATCTTCTTTAGTGTTGAAGATGTTACTAGGAGGGACTCTTAGATCCTGTTGCTGCAGAAGGGTTCTTTTGCATTTGCATGGACACTATTTAAGGATTTCCAACATCTTGGAACCATGGAGGACGTTTGGATTCTTTGGATGAGGTGTTGGTGGTGCTTGACAGGTGATGTTGGTTTGGAGTTTGTTTGCTTGATGTCATACTCTTTCTTGTGTATTAGACTTTTGGCATGAGGTGTTGCTCTTGAGACCATGGTGAAGTCACTTGGAGGATGGTATCTCCTAAGGGGGATGTGTAGATCATGGTGTCATGATAAGTTCCTGTTTCAGATGTGTGGAGCTTTGACGGTGGTCTAGAGTTTCTCTATGTTTTGAGTGCATTGGTCATATGCTTGAGAACTTCATGTTTAGTGCAGTAATGCAGAATTGGAGTTTAGCATGAGATGATCAGTTGCAGGTGTTCATAGATACATGGAGAGTAAGGTGAGGCTGAAATTATTTTGAGAAAGGTGTTGATTACAGTTGAAAGTCCGAGTAGCCTACACCTTGGTTGGACGTGAGTTCAACAGAGACCAATGAGGAGATTGCTCTTGGATGAGTCATGGTGGCTTATGTTTCTTGGAGTTCCCACTCTTGGTCTGTTTGGCAGTGAAGTATAATTTGAGAGGTATTTTTCCCATTGTATCTTTCAGATGTGTTTGATGCTTTCTTTCATGATATGGATCTTGAATTGTTGTTTAAATGGTTTTGGAGGATTCATAGTGGAAGATGTACAACATGGTTTATCTCCCTGAGCTTTTGTGTTATATCATTTACTGATGAGAACTGGTAGGAGATGCTTTATGGGCTGATTTCTTGATATGGGAAATGTAGTTTGATCTTCTTTGAGAAGCTTACATCCATGATTGTCTACATGTTACATTTGATATGTTTGATCTTGGTGATTGAATGGTTGGGTTTTGTTATGGATTTTCTTTTGGGATGTGAAGGAGATCATACTTGACATAGCTGGCTTTTAGAGGTGTATGTAGGAGGATGTTGTACAAGTATATGTTGTGCAAAGTTTCTCTCTTTGGTCTTAGTTGTCTTCCTGGAAGTTTGACTTTATTTTACATTGGTTTGAGATTTGGTCGGAGCTTTTGTTTTCACTCAAGTTTTTGAGTGGTAACTTGGAAGTTCTTTATCTCTTTCCTATGTTGGGTGTTGAAGAACTTGGAAGAGCTCTAGAAGACTGTTGAGAGAAATGATTCTTGTAGCAGTTGGTTGCAGGTTGTGCACATCATTGTGGATATTTCCTTGGTACTACATGGTTACATTTTCTATGTGTTGTTATTGGTAGACTTGTTATGCCTTTGATCTTTCAAATTTGGCATTACCCATGCAATGGGAGTACTTGGAAATATTTGTTCTTCTTCAACTGGTTTGTGCATGATGCTTGTATCTACGGTTGATGGGTTGGCTATGCTCTTGGCATGAGTTTACTAATGTGGATACCTTTGAGGTATGGATGATTGGATGAACTAGCACTTGTCATGGGTGCTATTTTTAGTCATGTGGGTTTATCAGTTGGAAAGTAACAATCAGGATGATTGTTGTTCTAGCTGATGTTTTTATCTTGTTTTCTAGAGTAATGGCGGTTTCTTGTTGTTGATATCACTGGGATCCTTTGCTTGTGTTCGTTGGACTGGTGCATATTCACCTTGGCTTGTACCTTTCTTCCATAGGTGGCGTGTTGGAGGATGAAAGGGATTGTTTCCTGAACAATGGACATCTTAGATGTTGCAGAAGTCTTGATGGAGCATGAGAGCATGTTTGAGATCTATGTGGTTTCATGGAAGGCTATAATTAGTTGCAATGTTGGACAGTTAGTTACAGTTGGATACTTGATTTTGTTGCAGATTTTTTGGTAGACCATTATCTGTGGAAATTTGATGTTTGGGTGTCCTAAGTGTTGTTGAACAGAGTTTTGAACAGAGCAAGGTCTAAACGGGTGGTGCCAGCATGATCTTAGTTTTTGAGTGCTCTGGAGGTGCTAGTGAGATGTTCATCAAGTGGGAGATTGTTGGAATTGTGTGCCTCAATCCCACTAGCCTAAACCTTTGAGAGAGCGATTTTAGTGTGACCACTGAGATGTTTTCCCAATCTGCATAGTGATCTTGAATTTTCTGTGAGATTGTTGTGACTTAGCCCGATCTGAGTTCTCCTTGTGAATTTCCTTTATCGGTGTGACCTCTAGTATGTTCTGGCAATGAAGGACATTGGCGTGACCTGAGCTATCGACGCAAGTTTCCTAACTCCTTCCGACAATAGAAGTCTGGCCGATATCGGTGTGACCTTTGGTCTGTCTTGCCGACAGAAATGATCGGTGTGACATGAACTGTTGATGTGACTTCCTGATCTCTTATCAATAGTGTTGGTCTTGTCGATGGATCTGCTTGTGATGAACATCAGTGTGACTCTAGCCACTAGTACTTGGTTGGGGTGACATGAAGGTTCTGAAAGAGTCTTAACGACAGAGCGTGTCTGGCAGATGGGTTTACTTTCAGTGTGACTCTTGCTGATGAGGTGTTCTAAACTGTAGCTGAGCGTGAGGTCATCGGTGTGACTTGGGACTTCGGTGAAACCTTCTCCGATGATGGTTGTCTTGCCAATAAGGACAGTTGGTGCTCCTGTTGATCATCGGGGTGACTCAGGCCGACAAGATGGTTCGAAAGGTGTGTGAGCTTAATGACATATGGGAGACCTATGGGTTCGATGCGACATTATGAACTCTTGCTGATGGACATTGTCTTGCTGATGGGCTTGGTCGAGACCTTAGGATGATGGAAGACATCGAGGAGACTTTGATGATCGGTGTGTTTTTCCAAACTGTGGCCGATAGACAAAATCATGCCAATATACTTGAAGGCAGACCATGGTTGAACAGGTGCTAACTTGGTTGAACTGCTGAGTTGTATGATGAATGTATAGTTTGCTCGTAAACGTTTGGTCTGGTTGGAAATTGGAATGATGACAGTTGGAGAAGTCTATTCAATGTCCAAGACTGTTGACAGTTGGTCCAATAGAAAGATTACAAACTAATCTATAGAGGAAGTTGAATTTTTTTCCTATCAGTTGAGAATGAATGTATAAACATTGAACGTTCTATAGTAATGAGGTAGAGAGGAAGATCTAAGCAAGGTTATGCTGCCGAAATCTCTCCTGATAGAATGTCTTGATCGATCTTTCGTTGTTAATCTGCATTGTATACTGTGTGAGAGTATTGTAACAGTGCGAAGGTTGAAATGGACTGAGAGGTTGATCAGGGAAATGAAAAAATGGAGAGAGGGAAACAAAATAGGGTTGCTTCCAGTTTGTCTCCAGAATGAAACAAGATGTAATCTCTGTGAAAAGGCTATAAGCTGCTATTGTATTGTAACTCAGTTTGTTGCTGAATAATATAATGGCTCAGATCTTTTGGAGTGTGGGGTTTTTTACCCAAAAGGGTTTTCCCCACGTAAATCTGTGTGTTTTAATCTTTTGTACAATCTTTCATGTTTAATGGTTCTATTTGTTGAATTTGTTTATGCAAGTTGTTGAAACTAAATTTTCATATGCTTCTCTTAAAAGGATTAATGTCAGAAATCAACTATGTCTGATTCCGCTTTGTGACATAGTTGTACATGTTTTTGAGGGAATCTAATTGAAATTAAAGTTACAGAAGACACTACTATTCTTGGAGGTTTCTCTGAGATTGTCAAAATTTCCCAACATATTTAATATGAGTGGTTTGTAAAATACCATGTACAAGAACCACATCAATTGAAGAGAGAGTGAAAGTGTAATAGGGTTTGATTCATTAAAAATTTAGGTTAGATTACAATTCATATGGTCTAATAAATAAAAGGAGCTATCACTAATAAAAGGGCTAATTGAAAGTATATGAAGATGTAAAGTTTAAAAAAATTAAGCCACATACTCAAACAAAGGCCTATAGACTAATAAGTCAAAGGTTTAATATGAGATAATAAAGGTTTTTAAATTAAAATATATCACAAAAACCCACAAAAGTGATTGGATAAAATAAATATGAAAAAGGATGACATGTGTTTGTGAAGGGTTTGTAAAAATATTGAGTAGAGCCTACTCAAACCTAGCTTAAAATAGATAAGTCTTTAAATTGGACTACAACAATTAAAGGAAAAGTGAACAAAGTTATGCATAATGAGATAAATTGACAAAGGCTATGATAATTTATTAAAAGTGTTGACCAAAGTCAAAGGACCCAAATTTATTTTTAATATAGTTGTAATATTAAAAATTACCATACTAAAGAAATACAAACTAGTGAGGATGATCCATATGGTGCCCTTACTAGCTAAGAGCCTATTCCTTATGGACAATAAAATTTGGGTGTTTAGAAACTAAATGATTATGACCCACCTCTTGTTACTAGCTATGTATAGCTCTTGTTCCTTGGGAAATTTCTTTCTCTTTCTTGATATGTATAAAGCTTTGCTTTCCCTAGACTTTGAGGAGTGATTATATTCACCCACATTTTTTGATATAGTTTACTTTAAAAAATAGTTTCTATAATACCTATTCCATCAAAAAAATACCCATAGTAAGGAAAGGACAAGTTTGATATATGAAGGGCCCATAATTTTATTTTATAATTTAAAGGGGCCAATGACTTAGGGGATGTTATTACCTACCATTAGGCAAAGGGGATAATGTGGAATGGTAGTGGTGGGGTTACATACTCACACCCCCATCAAATGGTAAAGGGTTGGGTTTTTGAAAACTTGTCCACTAAAATTAATAGTTAACAAAAATAAAAAAAATTAGGCCATAGAGGATTATGGGGTTGGGTTCACTTGGATAGTGTCCCCTCCCCAACATAATTATTATTACTAAAATATAAATAATGAATTTATTTAATAAAATCTATATTTTTTTAACTTTAACAAGGTACAAATTTAATATGTAGGCTTGTAAAACATATTATTATAAAATATAGCATTATAGAAATACTTATAAAGAAAACTAAAAATAGTGATATTACTATCAAGATTCGGTTGTGCAGTTTTATGAGTCAAACTCATTTCAACCCATGTTTTATGAGTAGAGGTTGACAAGAACCCATCTCTCATGATAACGAATGGTTCACTTAGAGCTCATTCCATCTAGTGATTCTCACAGAGGTGAAACACTTGGCCTTCTTAGGAGGTCACCCATCCTAGTACTACTCTAGCTCAAGCATGCTTAACCACATAGTTTTCACCAAGGTTAAGCCCACTTAGCTTGCAACCCCATTTGAAAAACCTTCAACAAGTGTTGTGCCTTATGAACCATTCATTATAAATCCCATTTAGTTCTTCAATTGATAAGTAGAATGTATTTTCTACAGCGTGTCAAATTGTGATATTGCTATTAGGATTCAACCATATAGTTTTATGAGTCAAACTCATTGACCCATGTTTCATGAGTAGTGGTTTACAAGAACCCATCTCTCATGATAATGAATGGTCTACTTAGCACTTATTGCATTTAGGTGATTCTCAAAGAGGTGAAGCACCAAACCTTCCCGGGAGGTCACCCATCCTAGTACTACTCCAAATTAAGCACGCTTAACCACAAAGTTTTCTCCAAGATTAAGCCCACTTAGCTTGCAACCCCATTTGAAAAACCTTTAGCAAATTTTGTGCCTTATGAGCCATTAATTATAGAGCCCCTTTAGCTCATAATTTGATAAGTAGGAGGTATTTTCCACAACATGTTGAAAATTGTGATATTGCTATCAGGACTCAACCGTGTAGTTTTACAAGTCAAAATCATTGACCCATGTTTCATGAGTAGTGGTTCACAAGAACCCATCTCTCATGATAATGATTGGTCCACTTAGCTCTCATTGCATCTAGGTGATGCTCACAGAGGTGAAGTACTTGGCCTTCTTAGGAGGTCACCCATCCCAGTACTACTCCAGCTCAAGCACACTTAACCATAGAGTTTTCTCCAAGGTTAAGCTCAATTAGCTTACAACCCCATTTGAATAACCTTCAAAAAATGTTGTGCCTTATGAAACATTCATTATAGAGCCCCTTTAGCTCATCAATTGATAAGTATGAGGTATTTTACATGGTGTGTCAAATTATGATATTGCTATCGGGATTCAACCGTGTAGTTTTATGAGTCAAACTCATTGACCCATATTTCATGAGTAGTGGTTCACAAGAACCCATCTCCCATGATAATGAATGATCCACTTAGCACTCATTGCATCTAGGTGATGTTCATAAAGGTGAAGCACTAGGCCTTCCCAACAGGTCACCATCCCAATACTACTCCAGCTCAAGCCCTCTTAACCATAGAGTTTTCTCCAAGGTTAAGCCCAATTAGCTTGCAACCCCATTTGCGAGACCTTCAGAAAGTGTTGTTCCTTATGAACCATTCATTATAGAGCCCCTTTATTTCATCAATTGATAAGTAGGAGGTATTTTCTATAGTGTGTCAAATTGTGATATTGCTATCAAGATTCAACCATGTAGTTTTACGAGTCAAAATCATTGACCCATGTTTCATGAGTAGTGGTTCACAAGAACCCATATATCATGATAGTGAATGGTCCACTTAGCACTCATTGCATCTAGGTGATACTCACAGAGGTGAAGCGTTGGGACTTCCTAAGAGGTCACCCATCCCAATACTATTCGAACTCAAAGCCGCTTAACCACAAAGTTCGTTCTAAGGTTAAGCCCACTTAGCTTGCAATCTCATTTGCAAAATATTCATCAAGTGGTGTGCCTTATGAACCATTCATTAAAAATCCCCTTTAGCTCATCAATTGATAAGTAGGAGGTATTTTCTACAATGTGTCAAATTATGATATTGCTATTAGGATTCAACTGTGTATTTTTATGAGTCAAACTCATTGACCCATGTATCATGAGTAGTGGTTCATAAGAACCCATATCTCATGATAATGAATGGTTCACTTAGCACTCATTTCATATAGCTGATGCTCACAAATGTGAAGCATTGGGCCTTCCCTAGAGGTCACCCATCCCAATACTACTCTAGCTCAAACTTGCTTAACCACATAGTTTTCTCCAGGGTTAAGCCCACTTAGCTTGCAACCCTGTTTACAAAAACTTCAACAAGTGTTGTGCCTTATGAACCATTAATAAGTTATCTCATCAATTGATAAGTAGGAGGTATTTTCCACAACGCGTCAACTGTGATATTGCTATCAAGATTCAATCGTGTAGTTTTATGAGTCAAGCTCATTGACCCATGTTTCATGAGTAGTGGTTCACAAGAACCCATCTCTCATGATAATAAATGGTCCACTTAGCACTCATTGCATCTAGGTGATGCTCATAGAGGTGAAACACTAGGCCCTCTCAATATGTCACCCATCCCAGCACTACTCCATCTCAAGCACGCTTAACCACAAATTTTTCTCCAAGGTTAATCCCACTTAGCTTGGAACCCCATTTGAAAAACCTTCAACAAGTGTTGTGCCTTATGAACCATCATTATAGAGCCTCTTTAGCTCATCAATTGATAAGTAGGAGGTATTTTCCATAGTGTGTCAAATTGTGATATTGCTATCAAGATTCAACCATGTAGTTTTAGGAGTCAAACTCATTGACCCATGTTTCATGAGTAGTGGTTCACAAGAACCCATCTCTCATGATAATGAATGATAGACAAACCAAAGGTACCCCTTGAGATTTCAGATGTTATGAATGGGATGGAAGTGGTATATTTGTGTTAGGATACCCCAAAGATTGTAAATGGATACAAGCTCAAGATGAGGCTTATAGAGAAAAACCTCTAATACCATGTTGAAAAGTGCATGCACCCATACAAAGAATCCATAAGAGTGGATCTAGGAAACCTCTAAAGCCAAAGACTGTCCACAAGCAATGTGCTAAACAAAAAGGATTTATCAATGAACAATGTATTGTAACAAATAAAATAATGTATAAATTAAAAAAGATGTAAACAAAACATTGCATAGTAACCCAAAGATCAAGGAATGATCCTTGGTTCTTTTGAAAGATCAAATATTTGAAATCTATGCTTCAAGATTGTGAGGTGAAATTGAACATTTACAGAATAATCTCAATGAAGAGTCCTAACTCATGACTATTGCTAAGTCACCAAGTGAATCACTATGTAAGGAGACCAAATAAACTATAATTTGTTATATATAGAGGTCAAAGAGTCCTAATTCATGACTATTACTAAGTCACCAAGTGAACCTCTATGTAAGGAGACCAAATAAACTATAATTTGTTATCTATAAAGGATGAAACATGTATCTAATACTTCACCAAAGTAAACTTATTTTATATATGTGTATAATAGATCTAATTGATAATAAAATAAATATACATAAATATAATTTGCAATCTAACATCAATTTATAATTCATGCCAATACACTTAAGTATAAATAATTGTGAGTTACCTTTAAAGAAATGATTATTAAAGAAAACTATAAGATATAATGAGTATTTTTTGCTTTGATATTCATGATTTAATACTTACATTTACAATAAATTTCTATTATAATTTTTTGGAGGAATGCGTAACTATTTTTTCACATAAACAATATGTTTGCCAAGTAGAAGAATATTTTCCAAATAAAATGAAATTTATTATATAATTAACCTCTTCCAAAATAAAATGAAAGTATATAATTAACCTCTTCCAAATACTACTTGAGCTAAAAATTTAATTATTTATATTATTAAATAGTGTGCATTTTATTGATTTAATAGTATTTAACTAAAAAATCTAATTGTTTATGTTACTAAATTATTTATATTATTATTTTAAATAATCAAAATCAAATTTTATTATATGATTATTTTTAAAGTTCTTAACATTCAAAAAGATATTTATAATGCATTAATTCAATATTGAATAAAAAATTGTTAGGATTGACATAATGTGATGGTTAAGTTGTGGTGTTGTTGTTCTTGCCATCAAGGTTCAAATCTTGATAGGGTGTTATTGTTGAGTGTTTACCTCAGAGATGAGGTCCCCTATTTGTGATCTTACTAGTTCATATCTCCCCATCAAAAGCATTTACCCAAAAAATATTGAATAAGTGTAATATGTATTTTAATAATAAAATAATAGATATTTATTCAAATTTTTAAAATCTTATTTAAGATTTATAAAAATATATTATTAATATCTTAACTTTATAATAATACTTAATTATTACAATTTAATGCACAATAATGCAATAGGCACATGAAAGGAGGGGTGTACTATACCATGGACAATGCTTAATTATAAATAAAAACAAAACAAACCATTTAATTCATATATTAAATTAAACTATATAGTTTTTTTTTTAAACAAGACATTATTAATAAAAGTCTAAATATTAGGAAAAAAGGGAAATCAAAATGACAAGAACAGAAAATAGAAATTTATAGCTTAATGTAATTAAATTATTTGAGAGATATTTTATTTTAAGTTAGAATTATTTTATTTACTATATAGATATATACATTTTATTTTTTATTTAAAAAACATTGTTATATCATTTATTTTTATTTTTATGTGAGAAGTTATTTTTTTAAAGTAAAATATAACTTTTAATTTTATTTTTGAATTACCATTTATACTTTTAATAATTCTTTTATTTATTTTTATTGTAAATATTATATTTATATATTATTTTTAATAATTTTATTTCTAAGCATAAATATATATTTTTAAATTTTGATATCTTTATATTTAATCAATTTTATCTTTTTAAAAATTCACATAAAAACAATTAGGGGAAGCGTATCGCTGTTATAGCTAACTTCGCTCACCTTAAACTCCTAAATGGTATGTCAAATTTGGACAATTATTTTTAGGTTTCTTTGTATATGATTTAAAAGTTCATATCTATTGTTTAGATTTATTGGTAGTTACGATGAACATGAGAGGATTCATTATGTACACAAATGTCAAAAAGTGATTATTTCAAGTTGATGTCCAATACATATTCTCTAGTGTTTTGATAACCGTTCACTTTGACCACCACAAAATTTGCACAACTGATCCAATATATATGCACAAATGCCCTCAATAATGGTGCACTATTGGTACCAATAAAGTTACACAACTCCTTTAATAAAGTACTTTTTTTCAACTACTACTATATATAAAGTGGACAGCTATTGGTACATTTAGATATTTATTTTAAAATAAATCATTGATCCCATACATATGTACAATTGATCCATACGTATGCACAAATACCCCCAATAATCATGCACTATTGGTACCAATAAAGTTGCACAATTCCTTCAATTAAGTTTTTTTTGGAACTACTACGTATAAAGTGGACAACTATTGGTACATTTAGATATTTATTTTAAAATCAATCATTGATCCAATAAATATGCACAATTGATCCCATACATATGCACACATGTTGTGCACTATTGGTACCAAAAAGTTACACAACTCCTTTAATAAAGTACTTTCTTTGCAATTACTTTGTATAAAGGAGACAACTAATGGTATCTTTGCAACTACTATGTAGAAAGTGGACAACCATTGGTACATTTAGATACTTATTTTAAAATCAATCATTCATTCAATACATATCACAATTGATTCCATATGCACAATGTCCCTTTGTGCACTATGGTAGGGAGAAGACCGAGGGCTAACTGGCAACAATAGAATTCAAACCGTATGTCGAATGGAAAAAAAATTATGGGTTTTTTTCGCACATGAGTTAAGTGCTTATAACTAAGGTTTCAGCTTCTGGGCAATTCGATTGAGTGCGGGAGCATTGGATATGCGCGCGGAGGTAAAAAAGTCACCTTTTAGAGGGCTGTCCCAGTAGCCGCTCGCTATAATTTCAATCAATTATAGCTGTTTTAGCACTTAAAATCCACTTAAATCAGTCACTTTAGCACTTAATGAGCGGCTATTGGTGTTTTTGTAATTAGTTATTCAATAAAATAAAGTTTTTTAATGGATCAAAGTGAATTTTTTTTTTGGGGGTTAAGTGAACATGGAGGTGGCGGTTATTCAATGGGGCGGCTACTGGGTCTTCTCCTACCAATAAAATTGGATAAGTCCTTCAATAAAATACTTTTTTTTTGTAACTAATGCATATAAAATAAACAACTATTGGTACATTTAAATATTTATTTTAAAATCCATGAGTCCTTGCTTTGCTTTCTGTACAGGTAACAGCCAAAGATGAACAAACAAACACAAAATCAACTGCACCGTCTTTAAAACCCCAGCTTTAGGGTTTGGAAGACTTAAATTTGAAGATCTGCTAGCTTGCTAAGAAAATTAACCTACTTCCTCTACCTCCCATTCATCAATCTCCTTTGCTCTGCTGGAGGATATCTTCCGTATAAATGTCGAACTGTTATTAGTTATGAAACGTGGGACGGCAGCCGTAGGGTGTTATTGATGCTCTTTTGCTGTGTTACAGCTGTATCTTTCTTTTACCAGCTGCAATTATTTATAACCTTTTTTTTGTATGTATGTGCAAAGTTGGACTGTCACTGTGTATTCAACAGTTTATGAGCCGTGGGACGGCAATTTTGGGCTATTATTGGTGGTTAATGATGCTGCTCTTTTCAGCCCCCCTCCTTTTACCTGCTGCGGCCGTTTGTTACTACTCTTTCTGTGATTTTTTGTTAGCTTCATGCAATACACAACACGAAATTCGTATAGCCTGCGAGTGGAATCATTGAAAAAGCGTGTGAAATTCGTCTGCTAACACATCTTTCTTGTGAAGAGCGTGAAAAATGTGTGTTCCGTCCCGAGTGACGTTTGATTCCGTAATGCAATGGAGTGAAGATATATAATTTTTACAGAAGAAACGTCTCATTACAAAGTTTGGCGTGTTTTCCATGGAGGCGCACTTAGCTTTCTGTCATAACACCCCATTTATGTCGATTTAAGACTGGAACCCAAACCATTTTGACTTCGGTTGAATGAGCAGTGTCTTTAAGGATATTAAGAATGCGATTCTGAAAAGAAGAAAATATGTTCTCATCTTTTATTGTTAGATGACCATAAGGGAGATCTAGTGGGAAACTAGGTGAAGTAGGTGAGTTTGAGAAATCAAATTTAATTTTTATACGTTAACCGTTGTTTTATTTAATCTCATAAAATACGTAATTCATTTGATTTGTTATACTTTTCAATTATATTAAATGAATTAAACAAAATATTTTTATAATATTTAAAATTGTTAGGTATATTTTAAATATATTTATTAAATATGTCATTTCTTGATGTCTAGTGATGTTAGATAAATGTATTTAAGATTTTTTATTTATAATTTTAATTTAATTATTTACTCATCTTAAATATATAATTATATCAATGGTATCAAAATTTTATGAAAATATTATTTTAAAATAAATATTTTATCTACAAAATTTTAATAAATTATTTACTCATCTTAAATATCTAATTATATCAATAATGCCAAAGTTTTATGAAAACATCAACAAGTGTCACGTAGTGGCTAGTACTTGCCTTTATAGTATTTTAGATTTAATAATAAAAATAGATGTAAATTTTGTTCATGTGAATAAAATTAAATGTCTATTTTTTAATTATAGTATTAATATAATATTTAAAAATATTACATAAATATTAATTTTTAATAAAATTATGTAAACAATATATTAATAATAATTATAATGTAAATTGTAGGATAATGAATGCCTATATTCGAACTTAATGAAATAAAAGATAGTTAGATGCATTTATATTAATATTAATAATTACTAATTTTATCTTAATTATATTATATAAAAATCAATTATCTATATACAAATAATTATATATTAAAATTTTAAATATTATAAAAATATTATAAATATCAAACAAAATAAAAATAATTTAATAGAGATGGTGGAGCAGCGTGAAAATTGTGAAAAATCGCAGAAGGGAGCAGGAAAATTGTGTGGAGATTCAAAGTGGTAGAGAGATGGAGATTCAAACGACAAGGCGACTTTTGGCGATAAGGTCAAAGGTGGATCTCCCTCCTGGGGCGAGGAAGCAGCAAGGGTATTTTTGAACAAGGAGGTGGGGGATCGAACTAGAGCAAAAGATTGGTGTTCCAAGTGTCGAGGGCATCCTTGGCAGCGTCGTTCGAATGATGGTTGGTTTGGGCAGCAACGACAAGATCAAGCGTCTATTCCTAATTGAACTAGAAGGCGTAACGCTTCTAAAGGACATTGGCGGGAATTTTTTTCAAATTTTGGTAATCAAAAGAGATCAGATTGAGGCAACAAGGGAAACCCTAGATTTGCTAAGGTTCTACCTAAAGATGAATTTGGTTGCTCTGATTGAAGGACCATGGTTTTAGGTTCAAAGTTTTTGGCTCCGTCGATTAAGCGATTGGAGTGTCAAGGGCTAATCATGAAATGGTTTGGTTCAAATTTGAACTAGGATAAGCTTATCAAATGGTGGAAAAGTCCTTGGGGTACATAAATGGGCTTCAAATATTTGGGAAATGGTTTTTTCTTAGTTGTTTTCCCTTCTCCCTCTGTTCGCAAGGACATCTTGGAAGGAGTACGATTGATGGACAATTTTGGATTTTACATGAAGCATTGGGAGGTTGGGTTTGATCCTTTCAAACATCAAATGTCATACATCCAAGATTGGTATAGCTTCCCCTATCTTCCCTTTGAATTATGGCAAGCAAACATCCTAGAAGAGATAGGAAACAATTTAGGGAAATGCATTTGTGCGGATGAATGGTCTGGGGATGATGGAATAAGCACCCATGTGTGCATCTGTGTGGAGAATCCCCCTTCAAGTACCAAATGGAAGGGGGTTGAAATCCACATAGAATGGGGAGTTTTGACTCAATCCTTAGTCTTTGAGCCGAGACTTAGAGGTAGTTGGGTTGGTACTCTAGGATGGCGATAATGGGAAGATTCCATTGTCCTCAATTAGAGCAAAGTGGATAATTCCTCAGATCCTTTCCCAACTATCCCTAATGTCGGGGATTCTGGGACTGCGAAAAATCTAGAAGAAGATATTAATTTGAGCCTAGCCAAGAGAATAAAGATGTAGTTGCTCCAGGACAGATGGTGGATGAAGTATTGCCAAGTGCAAACAAGAACATGAGTTAGTTGCTAAACAAAAAAGTAAGTGATGCATTGGATCCCATAAACAAATCTTTCAGGGAAGAAAATTTAGACTCCCTAATTGAGGTAAGCAAAGAAATTGTGGAATTGGCAGAGGAGGAAAAGGCTGCTTCAAGTGACCATTTCATAAGGGACACAAAGCCGAAAGATGATTGGATGGTGGCTAATGGTATGGAGGAATTTAGGCCAGTCTTGGGATTGGCAGAAGAAGATTAGTGCATTCCTGGAGTTGATGATCTGGGAATTATGCATAGAGAGGTTGGGAAGTCCTCTCCTGATTGCAGAGAGCACAAAAGAAGGGGACAAACTCCAAATGTGGAGAAGTTAAAGGTGGACAGAGAGGAAATTAGGCAGAAGAAATTTTTTGAAATACTAAAAGTAGCGAAGGGGGATCCCCTTTGTGAAGGAAAATGAAACTCCTTAGCTGGAATGTTAGGGGCATCAATGCCCTTAACAAGTGTTGTTTGGTGAAGGATCAAATTGAGTCTTCCCAGATGGATCTCTATATTCTCCAGGAAACTAAATTAAATCTCAAGGAGGCAATTTTCTTGAAAAAAGAATGAGATCTTGGAAATCATTGACAATGTCAACAGTTGGGGCCACTGGTGGTTTGATAACCCTTTGGTGTTCCAATAAGGCATCAGTGGAGAAAGTGGCGGAAGGAGGCATATGGCTTGCTTGCAAAGTTAGGTGTTTTTCATCAAACCTTTGTTTTCTTTTGGTTAACGTGTATGGGCCGATCTCTTGCATTGAAAAAAGGACTTTCCTAGAGATTGAGAATGTTTGCTCTGTAGCTGGCTTGGAGTTTTGCATTGTGGGGGGAGATTTCAATGCAATTTTGGGTTCTGACGACAAGTGAGGTGGTCTTTTGCGAAGGATGCAATCCAAATTTGACTTTGAAGCTTTTGTGGAAAGAAATCATTTTGTTGAAATTCCAACAACTAACAACACTTTCACTTAGACTAATAGGCATCTAGGCTTTTGCTCAATCGCATAAAAGTTAGATAGGTTTTTCTTCAAAGGAAATATGGGGTCCTTCCCCTTCTCTTTGGAATACAGGATTATCCCAAGCTTGGGGTCGGATCATTTCCCTGTCCTCTTGGAGCTTTTAGGGGAGTGTCGTCCTGCCAGGTGTCCCTTCAAGTTCGAGTCAATGTGGATGAAGGATCAAAATTTTCTTCCATTGATTGTAGCTTGGTGGGAGGAAATTGGCGAAGTAGGCTAAAAAATGTTTAACTTGGCAACAAAATTGAAGCATGTTAAGTATAGATTAAAGGACTAGAACAAGACATGTTTTAAAAATATCTTTGAAGAAAAAAGCAGAATTGAAGAAGAACTGAAGGTTCTAAATGAGGAAGTCATTCAATGGGGGATGGATAACGAAAGATTCTTGAAGGAGAAGGAATTGATGAAAGAACTCAATGAGATTGTCTTGAAAGAAGATTTTTTTGGAGATAGAAGTCGAGGGAGGTATGGCTAAAGGATGGAGACAAAAATACATTTTCTTTTTCATAATTCAACTAAAGTAAGGCAGCAGGTTAACCAAATTTCCCACATCACTTATGTTGATGGGCACCCTCTAGATGACCCGGTCCAAATTGCTGAAGAGGCGGTATCCTATTTTCAAAATCTCCTCAATGATTGGGAGGGATCGAGGTTTTCTGCTCAACATCTCCTGGAGTGCATTCCGAAGTTAGTGACAGATGAACATAATCAACAATTATTAAAATGTTTTTTGGCAGGTGAGATTTGAGATGCGCTTTTCCAACTTCATCCAAATAAGTCCCCTGGGCCTAATGGTTTCCCGACCTCCTTTTTTCAGCATTGTTGGAATATTGTTGGTCCGGATGTTGTTGCAACCATATAAGACTCTAGCGCTTCAGGAAGAATTTTAAAGGAACTGAATAACACATTTATCTCTCTAATTCCAAAAAAGGAGAAGCCAGACAGGATGGAGGATTTTCGGCCCATTTCTTTATGCAACACTGTTTACAAAATTTTGGTGAAGGCAGTGGCTAATCGCCTCAAGGTTCTCCTCCCAGGTTTAATCTTAGAAGAAAAAACATGATTTGTTCTAGGGCGTTCAATCTATGATGGTGTCATTATAGCCCAGGAGGCTATCCATTCAATCACTAGAACCAAGAAGCAATCCGTGCGCATGAAATTGGATATAAAAAAGGCTTATGACAAGGTAAACTGGCATTTTTTGTTAAAGGTATTGGAGATTTTTAGTTTTCATAGAACGTGGTTGGATTGGATCTTTAATTGGATTGCTAGCCCAAGATTCTCAGTGTTGGTAAATGGCTCACCTTGTGGTTTTTTTGAAGTATCTTGTGGGCTCAGGCAGGGAGACCCTCTCTCCTCCTTTTTGTTCATTCTTATGGTAGAGGCTCTTGGCAGATCCTTTAACAAAGCAATTGAATTAGGAGACCTCAAAGGGATTCAAATAACAAGTAACCTCCCTCTAGTGACTCATCAACAATTTGTTGATGACAACATGTTGCTTGGAAAGGCTAGCATAAAAGAAGCCCGAACCTTCAAGAGAATCTTGTTAGATTACTCTTGAGCCTTGGGTCAGGAGGTAAATTTGGAAAAATCTAAAGTTTTTTTCTTTTTCACTGACCCTGCATTAGAAACCCGCATTCTCCATGTTTTGAAGTTTCGCAGAGGCAAGTTCCCATGTAAATACTTGTGTCTCCCTTTGGCCTCGGGGGTCTAATTTGGAAAACTTTGGGATCCACTAATTACAAAAGTGGAAAGCATGCTCTCATCTTGGAAAGGTAGGTGGTTGTCTTGGGCTGGGAGGTTAACATTGATCAAGACAGTGGTGGCATCCCTGCCAATATACATGCTCTCTTGCCTCCCTTTGTTAGGGAATGCTTGCTCTAGATTGAATCAAAAAATGAGAAACTTCTTCTGGCAAGGCAATTCAAAACAATTTTTTTTTCCTTTGATCAAATGGGAGAAGGTTTGCAGTGCGCGTAAGGAGGCTGGTGCAAGATTAAAGAACCTTGCCTTACAAAGTAAAGCACTGGGTGCCAAATTGGCTTGGAAAATGTATTCTAGCCAAAATTTAAAATGGGTGAAAATATTGAAAGCGAAGTATTTAGGTGAAGAAGAAACAAGTTTCTTCACAACCAGTCACCTTCCTAAGGGTTCGCAAATTTGGAATTTCATGTGTGGTTGCAAAATATTATTTCAAATTCCCTTTCTTGGGATGTTAGAGATGGAGATTCGGCCCTTTTTTGGGGAGATTCATGGAGCGACCATGGCAAGCTTGCAACACAAGACAATTTAAGAAACACCATGGAAGTTTCCAAGCAGGTCTCGGGAAGTCGTGTGAAAGATTATTTCACCACATCACAGGTGGATGGGATTTTAAGGTGGTTGTGGAAGGATCCCAGGCAACTGGGACTCAATATGGAGGAAATGGAGGCCTCTTAAAGAATTCTTAAAGTGCGGTCTTTGAACATAAGGGTTGGGAAAGATGTTTTGAAGTGGTGCGGCTCAACTTCTTGTAGTTACAGGGCCAAGGATGGCTATAAAAAGTTGGAAATGGGCCAGGAAGCAACTTTGGGGCAGAATTAGATTATCCCAGACAAACTATGTTGGAACAGTTGTTGCCTTCCTAAGGCTAGAATCTTCTCATGGGCAGCTATTCAAGGTAGAGTGTTAACAACATAAAGGCTGGAAAAATTTGGTATTCTTAGGCCTTCAAGATGCATTCTCCACAAAGAAGTTGAAGAATCGAGTGATCATTTCTTCCTTAATTGTCCTTTCACGGTCAAATGCTAGGACTGACTGTGTGCTAAATTGAATTTGGTGACTATGTGGCCAAAAAAAATGTTGGACTAGTTCAAA
Source organism: Sequoia sempervirens (assembly GCA_007258455.2). Classification (NCBI taxonomy): domain Eukaryota; kingdom Viridiplantae; phylum Streptophyta; class Pinopsida; order Cupressales; family Cupressaceae; genus Sequoia; species Sequoia sempervirens. The sequence goes on along the minus strand of VDFB02271358.1, from coordinate 735,241,345 downwards.
ATTTGGTCAATCCTGGGTGGTAACTTAGTCTTTGCGTGTTTGTGGTGGATTTTCCCATCAATGGTTCTTTGGGAAATATGGAAAGAGAAAAATCATCGAATCTTCAAGGATGAGGCAATGTTCCTCCCATCTTTTCTCAACAAAATCGAAGCCTACATAATTGAGCTAGCTAACTCAAGAGCGACAGGGGTTGTGGGCACCAAATCCACCTTTTCCAATTGGGCCTCTCAAATGTTGAAGGTTTGGGGAGGATTGAAGGTTCCGAGCTTAATAAATTCCAGGGTGCCTCCAAACACAATAAGAAGGGAAGAGGTCAAATGGTACCCCCACCACCCCAGGGTTGGCATAAGGTTAATTTCTATGGTGCCTCAAGAGGAAATCCCAAAAATTCAGGTGCTGGTTGCATCATCAGAGATTGGCATGGGAGGACGGTGGGAAATTTGGCTCAGCCCTTAAGCATTGGAACAAACAACGCGGCGAAGCTCCAAGTTGTGAACCTTGGTATCAAGTTTTGCAGAGAGTTGGGTGTGTAGAAGGTCATAATTGAGGGCGACTCGTCAGTGATCATAAATGCCTTGAGGTCGGGACATCTGGAGAATTGGAAATTGGATGCAATCTTGGAAATCACTCTCTCCTATTTAAGTAGCTTTGAAGACTTTGAAATAAATCATATTTTGCATGAAGGCAATTTTGAGGCAAACTCTTTGGAAAATATGGGAGCTAACAAAATTCAAAAAAAAAAAATCTGTGCCTTTGGAGAGGTGGCGTAGTGGGAGGAAGGGAGGGCGCCACCCCATCCCATGATTGCTGATGTGGTGTGGACGGGTGGAATGCGTGTTTTGGAAGGGGGATGTGTTGGCTATCCATATATCTCTCTAGTTGAAGTTAAATTCATCATGCTTCGACAACTCCTCGTGAGTTGTTTGTCCTTGCAAGGACATCTACCAGGTTGTAGTGGTTGGGGGCCAAGCATGTTTGCCAAGATCTTTATTTCTGATGGGTGGCATCATTTCATTCCCATAGCTTTTGGTGGTTTGGTTTCTTGTGCTTTATATGTGTGATGAGCAGGTTTATTCTTTTAGTCTCTACAAAGGAATTGGAAATGGGTTGGATAGTGACGCTAGTGCAGTTGAAAAGTTCCAAAAGGAAAATTGCCTTTGAAGGCCCAATTTCCTCTCTTCGGTTGCACTATATTATCCATCACCCAGATTATTTGACATTTGCAACCATCAAATGCCTGGTAGGGAAAGCTTTCATGGAGGACACTGAAGGGTATCATCTGGATTTAGACATTTCTTCTCAGGTGTTGGCTGGTCTACTTGATGTTGGGGTTTCAAAAATGGATTCACGGGTGATCGTGCAAGTCCTCTTTTGTAAGGATATGTTGGTAGGATTAGATAGGGTGTTGGTTGTGGCTTGACTTGGAAAAGGCATCCCACGTCTGTGAGACCTGCATCTCCTGGATGATCCGAACGCCTTGGTAAGCTACTATCCTTTCATTCTAGATGTTAATAGCTTGGCTTTCATGGAATACAAATGCTTGGCCACCACAGGAGTAGAGTTTCTAAAAATGAAATTTCGTTTGGTGCCTGTAGAAGACTCGGCCTGGAAGAGAGAGTTCTGAGTTTTTGCTCAACAAAATGTATGGTGAAAAGGGCTTGGTTGGGTTATATGTTGGTCTTTGGGTTTTTTGTTTCTAGGGTTTGGTGGTATGAACAGAGCTCTTGTTTTTTGGTTTTGTAAATGTTGGGTGTAAAAGTTTTTTAGTGCACGTAAATGCTAGTCGAATGGTGGATGCGTTCACCCAGTTTGTGATTTTTGGTTGGAGTCCAAGTC
>VDFB02271358.1:735052141-735239409 GCA_007258455.2 Sequoia sempervirens | reverse complement strand
TATAAATAATATAACAAAAATATAACTAATGAATATTTGTTTAATAACGAATATTTGTCTAATAACGGATATCCGTCTAGTAACGAATATCCATTTTGAAAAACATAATGGATATCCATTTTGGTTTGGTATTACCAAACCAAAATGGATATTGGATCAGGATTTGGTTTGGGATTGCCTAATCTAGAAAGTCAACCCAAAAAATATGTTTTTGAAAATTTGTTTAGTTTTCCAAGGTTCGCCCTTGTGGCTGATGACTTTTTTTTGACCTGAATTTTACCAAACTAAAAGGGTTTATAGAAAAAAATTTCAACTTTCCACCAATATAACTTTTTTCCTTATTTTGAATTTAATAAATAATTATTATTGATTTTCTACCTACATTACATCTAAAGTCCCGATTGATAGGCTGATTGAAAAACTTCTATAACTTTCAAACTACTTAATATTTTTCAAATCTACAAGATGCACCACATTCTATGCTTTGCATACTATAGGATTAAAAAAAAATGAATTTCATAAATTTTTGACCAAGTTATGGTTATCAGACACATAAATTTTAATAATTCTGAAAATTTCTAGTAAAAAAATCATAACTAATTATTTACGTGGAAAAAAATTACAAATTTTTTTTTGGTACATCTGGGCATGTGTCCTCTACTTATATTGAAAAATTCAGAAAAAAATATTATGTTTTTCTTGTACTTAGGGTGGTCAGACATACTCCCGCTTCTTATCTTTTTCCTAAAAATTTAGTACCACTGCATTGAAATTTCAAATTTTCTCTAAAAAATTTTACTTTTTTCCAAAAAAGGACTAGTAGTACATTCATTTTGGTACAACTTTTGTTCTTACATGATTTTCAAATTATGTTAATAACCTATTCAAATTTTTATGTCAAGTTGCCTAACTTTGATTTTCTAAATTTTCATCGCCACTTAGAGGCCTAGTTTGGACCCCCATGATCCTACATTCACCCAAAGGAGGATGAATGGGAAGATGGGGAAATTAATATAGTAAGGAAAACAACAACCAATGACCTGGAGAATGCAATAATAAACAAGGAAAATTTGGGGATAAAACAGAAAGAGCTAGAAAAGAAATCCCTAGATTGTGGGGATGGTAGAAGGAAAGGGAGGAAAACCACCCAAGAGAAGATAAATCAAGATGGAGATGTAGAGGGGTGGATGAAGATCACAATGATACTTAGATCAAAGAGAAATAAATATCATATCAAGGAATGTTAGGGGCTTAAATGCCCCTAAAAAAGGTGTATGTTAAGGCACCAAATGGAAATGTCCCTAGTAGATATTTTCATGATCCAACAATTCAAACTATCACAAATGGAAGCTAAGAAGTTTGGGAAGAGGTTAAGATATTGGAGCATAGAGGTATTCGGTTCGAAAGGTGCCTATGGAAGACTTGTCATGCTTTGGAAACCCTTATTCATGTATCTAAAGAAGGTAATTGCAAACAAAAATTGGACTGGTCATAAGGTAAGGATCTTTCTTTCAAATCTAAGTTTTCATGTAATTAATATATATGGACCTACATCATGCATGCAAAAAAGAGGTCTATGGGAAGAGCTAGAACAATTGTAGGAAAACTTATCTCCAACTTATTGTCTCCTAGGGGGATTTTAATGCCATCCTCCACAACCAAGATAAAAGGGGTGGGATTCAAAGAAAACAACAATCTCAGTATGATTTCGAGAGTTTTGTAGAAAGAAATAGGTTGCTAGACATTCAATTGGAAAATGGGTCTTTGACTTGGAACAATAGAAGGGCTAGGGTTTAGCAACATAGTTGAGAAACTTGATAGGTACTTGTTTAAAGGGAAATTGGGATCCTTCCTCTACTCATTGGAAGGTAGCATCCTTCCACTTTCAGGGTCGGATCATTATCTAATTTTCCTGAATAACTTGGGGGGAAAAAGCCTATCAGATGTCCATTCAAGTTTGAGAACATGTGGCTAAAGAAGAAATATTTCTTGAAATTGGTTCAATGATGGTGGGATGAGTCAAATCCAACAGGTTCTAAAATGTTTAGAGTAGTATCAAAATTGAAGCTACTAAAACATCAGGTGAATGAATGGAACAAGCTTAGTTTTAAAAACATCTTTGAAACCAGAAAATACTTGGAGTTTGAAATCCAGTCTCTTAATGAAGAGGTTTTAGATCAAGTCATGAATGAAAGGAAATTTTTGAGAGAGAAAGAGATTTTAAGCAAGTGGTAGGATGTCTTGTCAAAGGAATAAATTCACTAGAGACAAAAGTCAAGAGAGATTTGGATAAGGGAAGGTGTCAAAAATTTGAAACACTTCCGTAATGTCACAAAAGATAAGATAAATATGAATGGGATCACAACGATCAAATCAACTAATGGAGTATTATTAGAGAAGCCAGAAGAAATAGTAGAAGAAACAATTGGCTTCTTCAAGAACCTTCTCAATAATTTGGCGGGCTTAGATCTCAAGGCACAACAACAAGTTTTATCTTGCATTCCCATAATACACATATATACACACATATCTATTAATATACATATATACAGACATACATATATATATTAATATACATATATACAAACATACATGCATATATATATATATATTAGTATACATATATACATACATACATATATACATACATATATATATATATTAATATACATGTATATACAAACACAAATACACACACACATATCTATAATGAAATTGCAAGCTGATGTGTACACTTTTTTTGAATATAAAGGGGCCTTCTATGAATTAAATGATATATATATATATATATATATATATATATATATATATATATATATATATATATATATATATATATATATATATAAAGGATGGTTCATCATGCTTGTTCATCATGCTTATATTGATTTCTTAAATGAACAAGAGACACATAATATAAAGGAGCCTTATATGAAATAAATGACAAACATAAACACCGAGAAATAACCGAAAAATAGTAAATGAACACACAGTTTACTAAGTTTGTAAATGGGGTTTGTAAGGAATAACCTATGACCAAAAAGAACCTTATTTACTTATAACATATAAATAGACACTACATGGATATAACTATTAAATATACAAATCATGAAAATAACTTTAAGTAGAATGTACCAACCTGAAAAACTATGGATATTTGAGGAATGTGCAAAGGATGCTTGTCAATGCTTTGTAGTTTGCAGAGAATATTTTTTCACTCTAGTAATTCACAGAGAAGAATATTTATTAATTCAAATTTGAAAATTCAATGCATTCAATTTGGTTGTTGTGTTTCAAATTTGAATTTGTTTGGGGAGGATCCGATCATTTAAATATGTAGTTGTCAGTTACTTAGGTTTTTTATGGTGAATTGACTAAATTTTGTATTATATTTGGATTTTATGTTCATTGGGGGAGCCTTACACCAATGTTTAATTGTGTAGGTACTTATAGGGAATGGAGTTAATACATGCAGCTAACAGAGAGAGTGTTGAAGAATGTGCATTTGACATCCCATCTAGAGTCAATAGGAGTTTGCCATTATGTCATTTGAAGCACCATTAAGTGTGCACATGTATTTATTAATATATGTATTGAGGGTGGCACCTTTTGCAAGTGAGTGTATTTATAATAATAAAAGTTTTTTATAAATTGTAAATGAGTTTTTTGTGTGCAACTAGACTTGTATTGTAAATTCAAATATATGTGTAGTTGACTACCTACATTGTTCAACTACACATTGACTTGTGAACATGTATTGGTGTTTCTTCCACTTTCTATTAGATTAAATAATTTTTTTTAGTGGGTCAAATGTAATTTGTTTTAGGGGGTAAAGTGAGCAAGGAGTGAATAGTAATTGGAAGGAGAGTGGTAACTAGGACCTTTCCCCTAGAATGGGAAAATATGTCCATTTTCTAGAGTGCTTTTAAACAAATAAATAATATTTGAAAAGGAACAACATTGAAGGAAGAGTTTAGCCTTGTATGGGAGTGATTTAAACAGTAAAAAAATCTATAAGGGGTTGTGCTAGAGTGGGAAAAATCTTCCCATTCTTTAAGTAATTTAAATAAAAAAATGAATGGAATATAGAATATCATTGAAGGATAGAAGAAGATGTTGGAACATTGGGAAAGAGTGTAGTACGGGTTGGTGTATAAATCTACACCATTTTGGATGTTTTAAAACATAAATTTAATATTCAAAAAGAAGAAGAGGTGCTACATAGAAGTATGAATAGAGTTTGATTTAAATAGAGGGAAGTTTTCAAGGAGAAATGGATAGTAAGAGGTCATGAAGGTTTGTATGTAATGTTTTTTTGTAGATTTTATTTGTAAAGAAAATTAGAGTTAAATTTGGATTTATTAAAATCATTATGAATTTTTGTATGCACTTTTTGGTTTACATTGTGTTGAGTGTTGTGTTGGAAAATAGGGAAAGAGTCTAGTATGAGTTGGAATATGGGAGAGGACGTTTTAAAACAAAAAAATAATCTTCAAAAAGAAGGAGAGGTGCTAGGTAGAAGTATGAATAGAGTTAGATGTAAATGGAGGGAAGTTTTCGAAGAGAAATGGATAGTAAGAGGTCATGAAGGTTTGCATGTAATGTTTTGTTGTAGATTTTGTTTGTAAAGTAAATTGGAGTTAAATTTGGATTTAGTAAAATCATTATGAGTTTTTGTTTGCATTTTTTTGGTTTATATTGTGTTGAGTATTTTGTAGTTTGTGTGATTAGATGGTTTGATAAGACCCCCTTGATCATGATCTGTGTCATAAACCCTCATTAAATGAACTTTCAAGATCTAACAAAAATAGTTCAAGATGCATATATGTAAAAAGATCAAGCATAAAATACAATGTATTTGAAAACAAGATGGACAAAACCCCTATCAAATGATTATCTATCAAGTAGACCAAGAGTGAGAAATTGGATTGCTTCTCTAAGATATACCAAGCCACAATGTCTCTCTCTAGGAATAATCAATCCTATTAGATGGTGATAGGGAGTTGATGAATCAAATTATCCCCAACCAATCATTTCTTGTCACAAACTCTCTAGTTTTAGCACCTCACAAACTCTCAAGGTAGTGGGTTTCTTAAAGAAGCAAAAAGTAACAATGTTGATTGACTTAGAAAATACTCATAATTTCATTAGCAAAAAGTGGGCTATTTGTCTAAATTATTTTATAAATATAGCTCTAAATTTTTAGGTCTTGATTGCAAATGTTGGTACTGTTAGTTGTTCTAAAAAGTGCAATAGCATTAAATTATCCATGAGAGATTATCACCTTGATAACCCAAATTATTATATCTCCATGGGTATAGTAGATATTGTTTTGGGAGTACAATGGCTCACTAGTAGAATTTGGAAAATAAATGACTACGTGACTACAAATTTTAGTCACATGACTAAAAATTTTAGTCATGTGACTAACACTAGTAGTATCTTGAAAATAAATGACTAATTTGGTCATTGGGTAAAATCACAACTAAATGACTAATATCAGACAAATAAAAATGATTAAATTAATGACTAATATCAAACAAATAAAAATGGCTAAATAAATGACTAAATATATGGTTAAATTAATGACTATTACTCCTCTATTCTTTTTTCTTTCGAATTTGATCATAATCCATAGAGCTAATTAAGCCCTCCTCATGGGACCCTTGCCTAAGTGGGCCATTTGGCCACCTAGGTTGCTTGGTGCACCAAAAATACCTATTGCATGGAAGGCATTGCCTCTTGGTGCAGTCTTAATGCCTTCACATATTTTAATATAATTTTTTTTATAAACATTTACATTCTTTATCTTTTATTACTCATTATGTTAATGAATTGTTAATGTTTTTAACTATGATTTGAAGCCAGTTTGATTTTCCTATTGTGTTAGTATGTCAAATGTATCAAAGAGAAATTATGGTCAATTTCACTCATAAAATATGATTTAAAAATATAATTATTTTATAATCTATGAAATCAATTGTGTGTGGATCATTTTTATAGATGTTATTTTTTATACAAGTTTGAACTCTAGTAATTCTAGGAGTACATCATGCTTATCTTAATTTTCACAACCTATATTAAAATGACAATGTAGATAGATGAATTTTTTCCCCTAAAAATGAAGATTAATTTTTGTATGCCTTCCACACAATAGTTTTTTTTTGGGTGCATTTTAGCAATAGGTATTTTTGGTAGACAAAAAAAAATTAAAAAAGGGTATTTTTGGTGCCTTGGTCGATCGGGTCATGTATGCATTTGGAGGGAATCTCAAAAAAATTGCATATGCATTTGGAGGGAATCTCAGGAAAATTGCGTATGCATTTGGAGGGAATCTCAGGTAGTTCAATTTTTTTCGTAAAACATTGTGATTTCACGTTGGAGGGAAGTTTCAAAGTTTAATCAACAATTTGGTATTTCAGCTCCCACACATGTTTGAAGGTTTTCCAATTGCAAGTATGATGAAGGAAACAACCATTGAATGCAAAGAGTGGTGGTTTCCATTTTTGTAATGCCAAAGCTTGTTGAGCATCATTTTCTGAGTTGCAACACCAGTATCATTCAAGAAAGGGTAGAACATTAAACAAGGTTACAATCTAAAGGTAAGTGGAAATATTGAATCTTGAAACCTCATGCTAATCTCCATCCTTTATGACAGTGATCCTGATGTTGCATATACTGTTCTTGCTCTCCATTGCTTCATTTCTGTTACAATCTTGTGCTTTCACTGATATAATGATAATGCTCTTTGACATTGAATGAATCTCATTGACTTTGACCCCTTTTCACTTTGTTCCATGGTATTTTACATCTTCTTTATGCATGATATCGGGTCACATGGCATTCATAACAACTGCTATTATCTCCTTCATTTTTCTATGATCCTCTGACACTCATATGCTTTGATATAATAGTGATCATTTGCAACTATTTGTCCTCTATATATTGTCTTTCATTCCTATCCCTTGCATGCCTTGGACTACTGTTATCATGAATTGAAAATTGGAACTCTTTATTCACTGTATTGATAACTCATTGGTACTGTCATTTTTTGTATTCACTGCTATCTTATGATGATTGTTCTTCATAGTCAATCCTTAAAATCATTGTTATGATAAAAACATAATTTTTCTCTTTTTTTTTACATTATGATCTCATTGCTTTGAATCTTGTGCTTTGTGATTATCACATCTTTGTTACAATCTCTTCAAATTCTGACTTTCTTTCTCTATTGACTACAAGAGACCCCTTTGATCTTACAACCCCAAGCCTCTTAAAGAAAACTTAGAATCAATTGGCAACAGTGAACCAAAAACCATCATAGCTAATTTAATTTCTTTTCCAAGAGCATTCAATGAAAATATAATGGAAAACACACATCACTTTTTGGGGCAGGGTTTATTTGATTTTAAAACCTACCTTCAATGTCCAAGTAAAAAATTCAGCCTACCAAGTCTGTGCCGAGTCCTCCAAGTCTTAAGTCAAAAATCAAGAGTGACATTGTTGATTATTTCACTACTAATATCATGAATGTTGGCAAATTGAGCTTCATGTAAGTATTGAATATTCTCTGTTGACTGCACTTGAAATCCAATGTGCTCAAATAGCTTTGTCCTAGCATTTCCTTCATCTTTAAACATGACTTTTAGGAAATTCCATGTCTCCCTCTCTTCTTCCAAACTACATCAATGCAGAAACCAAAATTTTTCAAGTGAAACAATACAAATGAATGTAAATTGTTATTAATCCCATTCAAAAAGTATCCACAAATAAGTAACCGAGAATCATGAGACTTCTTATTGCACAAAGCTCGTAATGATTATTTTTCACCATTTGCTATTGCAGCTTCAAACTCTGTTGAACGAAGCACTAGACTGTCCTCAGTAACAAGATTGTGTATATATACCTATAAAAATAGCAGAAAAATAAGACCATATATCATCTTAATGACATGTACCAAAGAATAAATTGTACTCTACCTCAAAAGAGCCAACAACACTCTGTGACGCTGTACTGGGCTGAAATGAAGCAAGATTTCCTCCAAATCCAAAATTGACACCAACTGGTGATCTCTTCAACCACTTAGGAGCTTTCAAGAGTGGACCTGAAAAGGGAAAAATGAAAAGATAGACATCATTTATTTGCATACAAGATCCCAATTCATTGAGAAAATATTATAAGTGAGATTCCCATTTCTTAACTAAGTCATGTATGGTTATCACATAAAGCAACACTTACCACCCACTTTATGTTTGAAAGAAATTAAAGCACTATAATTGGGTTATTCAAAGAGTGTCATTAGTCAAGTACTGTAGGAAAAAAATCATGGGCATATCAAACCAGTAGAGCATAGATAACAATAGTGATCATGCATAAATCTCATGAACTGATTTGCATCAATTAAGGTAGACGTATTTCGACAATGAAAAAAATCTAGATGAAATAGACCTACCTTCCTAACACTTTCACTTCTACCTATGACTTTCATTAACACCGAAGGTATATGTAGATTGGGAAGGTACCGTTGGGCTCTAAAGGCCCCTTATTGTGTGATTAAATAATACAAAAAATTGGGGAAATTCATTATATGTAATGACATAAATTGAGGTTGAAGGTATTGTTTGATTCCAATTCAAACAATGGAGGATCTTGTTGAAATCTACCTTTACTTTCTCATCATGGCAAGGACAGTAAGATGTAGTTAAACCATGGAATTCATACATATATTTTGATGAAAAATCTTGGGCCATCATCACTAGTGTTAGGTCTCAAAGTGCAGGTTTTAAACCATAAGGGGGTGCCAATCCCTTAATACACCTTTGGCCCAAGAACAAGGTAAGTACTAGGACTGATTACCTTCTACTCTTTAGGCTCTACCAAACCTAGGTGGGTATACCTGAACAATAAGGAAGATTTTTAGAGAGATATGGTTCCTAGATTGAGAAATCTACTTACTATGGTACATGAGATGAAGCAGATGCAAAGTTTTAATGTCTAAATACTAGTGAGAGTAATTGAGAGTTAAAGTTTGTGAGTTCTATTTTGTATGTAATATCTAATTATTACCAGTGCCTACTTCTATTGGGTGGACGGAGTGGAGGGATGAATGATGATTTTGGAGATAAGGTTTTGTAAGATAGGTAGATCCACTCTTTAGCTTAACTCAAATATTTGAGAACTTTGAATGTTTGCACCTTATGAAAATGTGCAAGTATGTTATTTATTTGGACTCTTCTTAGTAATCCTAGTGATATCCCCTTATGCTACTGTGAAGTTGTTAAAGGATTTAATTCAAATGTGAAAGGAAACCAATTAAGACAATCTATTCAAAAGGACTTTAATCCAAACAAGAACCTATCAAATTTTATTTCTTAAAAGGAATTTTAATTCTTGTGCACACCGAAACCAGTAAACAACGTCACACAAATATAACACATGTGTATTGAAAAATTAAATGCATTTCCACACACGCAATTTGAATAACATAAATACCCACTTCAGAGACAACCGGATAACATATAAGCATATAAATCCACACAACAATTGAATACTTGAAAGAAAATTAACAATTATGCATAACCTTCTCCATTATATTTATCCTTGAATAATATGCACTATAACAATAGTTTTTGATATGAGATGGATGATTTATTTGGGTCTTGGTCTCTCTTATATATGTGAGAGGAAACAAGCTACATACCCATTACAAAAAAGTCATGTCGTTTGATAACTAAACATAATTAAGAAAACAAAATATTACAACAACTAAATGCACCGATCCGTTAATCTCCAACCAGAAGCCCGTGACCACCTAAGATCTGTTCAAAGATTCTACTCCATGTGATATGGTGCTCATGCTATTGGCTGAATCCTTATGGTTGCGTTGCTGTGTCTAGTTGATGCAGGAGCATCCAGTGGTGTAAGGGCAATCTTGCATCACCCAAAAATAGTTAAATTTCAAATTTCTTAGTTTTTAGATATTTTTACATTTTTGGATACCCTTTTTGTCATAATGAAATTCACAATTTATGGTTTTTATTTTCTATCCTTGGGTTGAAAGATATTGCAGTTTTAGTTTCCCAAATTTGCACCTAAAAATCTTCTGTGTTAGATTTGAGGCACTTAGAGTTCCCGTAACGGCCTTGAAACTTGCCAAAATCGTCTTAGAAAATTTTGAGCACGTTATTGACTTCGAGACCTTTCCAACGGTTCAAACGGTTCACGAATCAGAGTCTCAGATCAAAAGTTATGGCCCTAAGAAGTTGGCACACTTTCTAGAAGATACAATTGCAAATGCTCATTTGAAATTTGAACTTCATGTTGTAAATTTTTGGTGCCAAACCACCTAAACTCAAATTTGAATGTTGTTTTGGCTCCAAAATAATGAGGAGCTCTATTTATGGGCAGGTTTCTAATTTTTGGGTAGCTTTTTGGGGACAAGCTCGCATATTGCGAAAAGGTTATTCTGTAGCTTTCTGTAACTTGCATGTGTTGTGGAACTTGGGGATTGAGATCCTCTGCATGTAAGAAGCTCCATTTTCTGAATAATAAAATTATTCTCTTGTTTGTGGGTTATTTTCTATGTCTCGGGCTATGCCCTCATCACTAGTGTATCCACAGTTTGGTTGAGGAAAAAATTGAATGCAAAGAGGTGATGGATGTATTCTTGTTCAACACAAGTATCTACATTGGAGATCACCTCTCTAATATCATACTCTCTATACACCATCTTCTCAAGCTAGTTGTGAGTTTTTTGTAAAATTATATCTTTGTCATTGATATCTTGTAATGCAATAGTCAGAATAACATTAAAATATTCCTTCCAATCATCATATTCTTGAGGATTTCCCATATCATCATAGAGTGTCAGAGTTGAATTGAAGCACTCAAAATCCTTGATGAGCCTCTTATGATATCCATTGTGTGCTTCTACCAATTTGTTATGTCTCTGCATTGTCTATCCTTCTAGGATTTGCTTGTCTTGAAGCTCTTGTCTCTTTTCAATTATTCTCCCCTGTAATTGTTCATTCTCTTTAAATTTCCTCCAATATTCATCTGCACATTTCATCATCTTATTGAATCTTCCCTCGATCATTTCAGATGCAGTCTTATACTTGATGGTTTTGACTTCTCCAATTCTTTACATTTTTCCTGAGATTTTAGGTGGCACTGCTTCCAATAAGTTATATAAGACATTGCATCCAATACTCTCTTATCTTTCTCAAGCCATGGGGAATACAATTCTGGTGTAGAAGAGGAAGATGATCTTTCTCTTTGATGTGCTAATTCCTTCTTCAACCTGTCATTTTCTTTAACCAGCTTATCAATCTGTGCCTTGGTGAACTTTGCCACATTGACATTTAACTCAATTGTGTCCATGGGGTTGGTATCCCCTACTCTTTGAACCAAGTGATGCCCTAACATTTGGTTTGTATTATCAATCATAGCTGGTCTTTTGTCATGGGGGTACAGTGACCAAATAAGCAAGGTGGCCTCATTTGGATTGTATCCAGATCCTGAATACATCTTGTCACTTGCTTTGTCTATTAAATTCATTATTTTATCTCCTCTCTTTCTAAAAATATCAAACACAATTTCAAAGCTTATATCCCATCCGGGAAAAAGAAATACTCCAAATTCTTGGAGTAACTCTCTCCCTCTCATAGGAGTGATGGACTCCATCTCTTTGTCTATTTATTTTTTCAATTTTTTCAAAACAACTTGTCGTTCAGGAGTGACATCCTACATATTTTGTCTCATTTTCTTGCCTTTATATTCGTAAATAAATGATTTAAACTTAGGAGACTTAACAAAATATCCACTAGAAATGAACTCCTATCCAGCCTTGACCCTAACATCATCTGATGCTTCAAATCTTACAACATTGTGTTGTTGAGGAGGTTCATACCATACAATTATAGGAACACTTATTTGTTGTACTTTCTCTTCCTCCTCCTTGCTTTGCTCATCACTTTCCTCTTCTTAACTCATATCAGTATCTATAGAAAAACTCACATCAAGTGTTGTATGTGAAGGGATATAATCTAAGGGCTGTATATCTTTAGCCTGCACTCCTGAATAGGTTGCATGAGGGGCATCAAAGAAAAATGAAGGCACATTCTTTACCACTTCATCCATATGAGCAAGGAGTTGCTCAATCCTTGCTAGAGGATCCTGTATTTCACCAAATGCCTTCAAATAAGATGGAACATTTCTTCTTTTCCATTCCTCTGGAAGCATAACCCTATTATATGTAGTCATTATTTTAGTGGTAGAGGCTTCATCATGGTTTCTGATTACATCTTCAACTGAGAATATATGCTCATATCCTGATAGCGCCTGATAACCTTGCTTTGTGAATAAATCCTTCTGCATCAAAATATTTCCTTTTGTTACCTAGAGGGAGGTTATACTATGATAATTTAGCATCAATTTCCTCATATCCCTCATTTTCAACCACTGTAAAGTCTCCAAAACATAAGGTACTGGGCATGATCAATTGTTTGTTGTGTCCTTTGCAGTTTTTTGAATCAGATTTTTCCAATTGCCTCACAATTTCTAAGTAGGAAATTCTATTAGGAACTACTTGTGGTAACAAGTGTGGAGTTCATTCAAACCCATAAACACTAATCATTACACAGTTAGAAAAGCATACCAATCTCCCTAGTTATGATCCACCTTTTTCCTTGGGTCATTTTCCTTTGGTCTTAGAAACTTTTTCACTTTTGGGGATAAGTTATAATCACACAGATATCCTAGGCACTCCATTAATGGTTTCACAAAAAAGTCCTCAAGATAAAGATAATGAGATCTACCAAATTGACTATCCCATAGTGATGTCCACATCTGTACAGGTTTGAGGTTCTCATTTTCATCTGTATCTTTTATTCTTAATTCTTGACTCCAGACCCTTCTAACATGTCCCTCGTGCATGAGAAAATGCATGAACAAAGAATAATGTTTGAAATGAATATATTCACTGTTGTTTTTAATCTTTTCAAGCTCCCAGTTTAGGTCATTAGCCAAGTATCTAGCATAATTGAATGACCTGGCATCATTTCTTTGTATGTTTGTAGCTAAGACCATTGGGGCCCAATAAACATGAGGGGTGGGACCTCTACCCCCAAGACTTGACCAATTGAATAATAAGTGTATTTGAAATATTCTTCAAACAAGTCCTCATGAAAAGGAGGTTTTTCATTACTTGAAAACCTCCTAAGTTGGATTTCTTCATTCTTAGGCCTATGCAAGGGTATTTTACATTATTTGTAGCTGGTATCCATATGGTGATACTCTGTCAAGAGATCTCTAATTGTGAATGGAAAGTTCATAGGACACTCCAACTGAAACACATTAGAAATTAAATCCTCAGAAATAACAAGCATGTCAGCTCCATTATGTGCTTGGATAGTTCTCCTCTTGGGGTCATATCTTCTAGCCAGAGCTTTAATTAATTTTACATTTACAAACACATTGGGCACCACGAGTCTTCCCAAGTTCAACCTCCACGGGTTGGAGACTGGCTGAAACCTAAATTGTTGATCCTGTAATGATACATGAAAAGCTCATACCTGCGTCGTGGTGTCCAAATATCCCCCAAGCCTTTATGTTTATCTAATAATCTATCCATTGAAGGATTCATTTGAGCAACCCTCCTAGGTCTTGGCCCCGACCCAGGGCATTGATCTATCAGGTCTTGATTCAAGAGTCTCTTCTCAGTTTTTTGTTTCTTAGCTTTGGGTTTTTCTACATTTTCCTCCATTTTTTGAATTCTTAATCCTCTGAAAAATATAAATTCTTAGCCGGGATTGGTGTACTTACTTGGGTCTCATCTCCACTAGTTTCTGCTACGTGAGAATTCCTAGCTTTTCCTTTTTGCTTCTATCCTCTGCAAAATCTTCCAAACTATGCAACAATTATGCGATCAACTTATGATATAATTCACTTGAACTCTGGCTCATAAATACACCATCCATTTTAGTCTTTTCATTGAGGGAAATCATTTATTTTTAAATATCTAGACAATTCCTTGAGATGTCACATCAGATAGCAATCAATCATCATCGTTGTATCAGTGAGACTACAATCCTAATTCCACCGATAGCCACCCTCTCCACCGATGAACAATTTTCGTTCGGTCTATCGGCGGGACACCAAAATATATTACCCCAATACACATTAATTCCATCGATATTTAATAATTCTTGATAATTTATGATCATATCGGGCCATCGAGGGAATGTAGACATTCGTCCCACTGATGTTCATGTGTTACAACGATGTGCTTACTTTTGTTGACTCTATCAGTCTATCAGGGGGAACGCCTTAGGAGTTAGCCCGATAGGGTGTTGTTACATCGATACTAGGTTATGAACTATTTTCATTGGGCCATCGATGAGGCTGTGATGGGGGTTCTGCTGATGATGCATTGTTAGGCCGATAGTGCTAATTTTTACTTAGGAAAAATTATGGAGTCTCAAAGTTATTTATGGGTGTGACAATTTGGCAATGTGGTCTACAAAAGGGATCTTGTCACACAAATTTCAACAATTTGTGTTGATCATAAAATTAAAATGTGATGAATTTATGTAGAATGTGGAGGATTGGTGCACAGCGGCTAGTGAAAAATGTGAAAATTTTCAGTTCTAACAACTAGCACAATGAAAAATAACATGCATAGATCATACACAAAAAAAGAGAGAATAATAATCAGTAATGGATAATTGAATAAAGCTTGTTGTCTCCAAGAAGACAAATACCACATATATATGGTGTTCATTACCTAGCTTGAGAAAATCAATGTTAATCCTTTAATTTATAATATTCTTTATAGTATCCCCATGTTACTACAGTTTTGCCAAAGAATTATGACAAGACAAATGCTAGTTCTTGAATAATGAAGATACCGTTTCAAGCTAGTTGCAAATTTGAAATGGTTGAAGAAACTCTTTGTTAGAGAGAAAAATGAATCTCCTAATATTTCCCATGATTGAATAGGCTCTACTACACTTGAAACTGCTAATGCATGCATATCTAGTCAGTCGAATTGTGCAAATTACTTTTGCAGGAACCAACTCAATTCTTTTCTAGACAACATATACATCGCATTCACTGAGCACACCTCCCACACCCTCCTATAACCACAATTTTTAGGGGATTTCTCATGGTAATTTGGAAGTAAATTTTGGAGACACTCTTATAAAGAAAGCACGATTTCTTCATAGAGTTGTGTAAATATTTAAAATACTTATCCCTAGAGCCACTCTACCAAATAGAATAAAATTATATAAAATAAGGATATATTTTCCAATTAAAGAATTAATCCAAAATATTACTCAATGAGCCTCCACCAAACACAACCTCTCTGGAATCCATTTGATGCAAGCCTAAAATGGATGCACATCAAAAGAGACAAACCCACATTAATTATAAAGATGTTCCTTATGAACAAAAAGGAACACAACTAACTCACTAAAGAAAAAACATAGTAGTATCTGTCATGTAATTCTAAGTTAGGTGAACCTAGAGATAAGCTTGCCAAGAAATACTTGCAGTATGTTGAAATACTTGTAGAAGATATATATCATGTACTTCTAAGAGATGATTATGAACAAAAACACTTGTGATCCAAAATCAATTATGAGTGTATGGCTATGTTAAGTTTGTCCTTTTTGACAAAAAGACAAAATACTCTTGGCCTTCAACTCACTTATATATAATAAATCCTTATGTCACATTTACATTAAC
Source organism: Sequoia sempervirens (assembly GCA_007258455.2). Taxonomy (NCBI): domain Eukaryota; kingdom Viridiplantae; phylum Streptophyta; class Pinopsida; order Cupressales; family Cupressaceae; genus Sequoia; species Sequoia sempervirens. Next base: position 735,223,662 of record VDFB02271358.1, on the reverse strand, counting down.
TGATTAACACCATATGACTATTACTGGTATATTTAAATATTTTGTATCACCTCCACTCATTCATGACCCATAATGAACATTACATTCTAGCACTCGCCATAATGTTATATGTGGATCAATCCACTTTCAAGGCTCAATCATGTTTTGGATTTAAGTATCTAGAATTTGCAAGATCGACATCAATCTAGATAAACATCTTGACTTATATATTAAGACTCAAAATTCAAATATCACAAAAACAAGTAAAAAACTAAAGACTCAAATCTTTGCAGTAGGGGCACTTTCAAGTTTTACTTTCATAACACAGCCATGCAGAAGAAAGAAATACAAAAAGAAAATCAAAGGGATATGAAAGTACAAGTTACATGAGTAACAACCATGAAAACAAACTGAAAAAAATAGCTGTATTAGCTGAACTGTAATACCCCTCATACTGTTTAGACTTATTATTTTATGTGCCTTGGTTTGATACTGTGATGATACTATTATTGTTTGGTTGGGTGGTGTGATTGGTGGACTATTGGTGATTATGCTTATACATTAGTGGATTTGATTATTTCGTATGACATTGTGGTTGGTTATATCAATTGATTTTCAGAATTATGATATGATGCAGTGATTTAATTTAATATGTTATGAGATGATTGTTAGTTAGAAATGTTAAGTTATTGGTTATAATATAATTGTTAGAATAGGTGTGATGAAGGACAATATGGCATCACTCGTTCGCGAGTGCCCTGTTATGTTGTGATTCCTTCTCACAATGCAGTGCTATAATTTAATGCTTCGATTTTATATATATATGTATGCACATGTACACAACTTCTCTTGTATGCAGGATTTGCAGGTACAAGTCTCGATTCCACCTGCTTTGGTAGGACAGGGCGAGCACCAATAGCCCAACGGATAAATGTTGAAACAGAGGTGACGATGAAGTCCTCCCATCCCATGATGTCAGATCATCTCGTTGCTTGGTATTGTTCATTTTTGAAGTTGTCATCATTTGTGGTTTGTGTTTTGGTATTTTGTCGTCTTTTGATTAATGTTGGTACTTTATATGTTGTGGTGTATTTGATTTTAATGATGAAAGTAATTGTTTGTTTTAAAGTTAGATTTAAATTCCTTTTAAATATTTAGATGATTTTAATTATTTTTGAAAGTCATATATTTCAATTAAATAATAATTAAATATTAAATGTGTCTTAATTATTTTAATCAATTATCTGGTGGAGGATAATTATTAGAATAATTTATTTAAATTAAATAAGTAATGTGATGTGCAAGTAAAGTTGCAAAAATAGAAATTAAAACAATAAAACAAATAAAAGAATGAAAAGATTGTGTGAGCCAATAAGAATACAGATCTGGGTAAAAAGCTTGCTTTTAAAGAATGATTTTCTTTTAATTTGATTTTTAGAGTTTTTGAAGAGATGGACAATATATTTTTATTTAATTAAGAATTTTTGTAAGTTCTCACACACATAGAAGATCAGGGAGAAGGAAGTTGCTCAAGTCTTTGTTTATGTACTTTTGAATCTGAAGAGATTAGTTTTGAATCTTTTGCTATTATTTGAGGAGAGTTCTAGGAAGGAAATTTGTCTTCAATCTGTTACTGGTGTTGTCTTGGGGAGTTCTTTCTAGATTAAGAATTGGAATCGAGTTCGGGGGAAAAAGTCTGCAGAGGAGACTTGGAAGCACGAACAGGAAGCTCTTCGAGGTCATCAGAGTCAAGCAGGCAGCTTCAGATTTTCGAATAAACGTTGGACACCAGGTTCCACTCGAAGTCTTCTTCTCGTACCTTCTCTTTTATCTGTCTGCTTCAGAAAAGAAAAATAAATTTTATTAAAAATGATCCTTGTGATTATAGAAAACTTCTGGTTGAACTGAAAACTAGTGCAAGTTATTAGACTAGAAATAAAGAGAAATATAGTTACTGTATTGTACCAATTTTTGTAAAAACAAAAAAAATACCTATCTTCTGAAATATACAACTTAGCAATGATAGGATTTTAGAAAAGATGATTTCCTTGTTGAAGAAAATAAATTTGGAGTTCTGTCAATATTTTGATATATGATGGGTCTGTTCTATTTTCTGTATTTTACTCTCTGGTTGTAGTCCTTATGCAACTAATATATATATATATATATAAATATATCTATATATATATATTGTTATATATATATATTTATATATATATTATATACATGGATATTTTAATATTTCAACATCATACTGGTACCGTGCGTCGGTCATGCGTCAGCCGTACGACTGTCATACGAATTTGAAATTTCTTAGAAATCGAGATACTCTGTGTTTATTTTGAGTTTGTTAATTTTTTTTTAAAAAAATTGAAATTATTTTATGTATTTTTCGATTTTGGGTTACATCAAAATTCTACCAGAGATATTTTTATAAAAAAAATATAAAGGGAAACGATTTTCTATATGTCGGAATTTTTTTTGAAACCCGTGTTTGTACTGGGCGATTGAAGTTTGTGCCCCGTGCTTTTGTTAAAACTAAATATAATATAAGTTAAATCTGGAAATCGAAGTTTGTTTTGTTATTAAAATTATGTGTATGGGGTTTGGGGAGGGCATGACAACCGTACCCACCCCGCGCCCCCTGTGGTGGACTGCCACAGCAGTCCACAGGACTGCTGCGTACAGCAGCCGTAAGGGCTGCTGTACAGCCGCGACAGTCCATGGGGATTGCTTGTTTAAAAATTTATTTCATTTGAACATTTTAATTATGTTTTTTTTAATTAATTTAAATATATATATATATATATATTATATGTATTTGATAAATTTCAAAATATAATGATAATGGATTTTATAAGTAAAATTATAATCAGTTTAGGTAATGTTATTTATTCAAGATGGATTATAATTATTTAATTTTAATGTAATTCATTATATTTTAATAACGTAGTTTTGTATTGTGTTCGAATACTCAATTTTGTTTAAAAATAAGTAATTTCTATGTATTTTTAAATGGGCACCGTTTAAGTTACTGTTTTGATTAAACAATTAGGTTAGACAAGATTTTAGTCTCTAGTTGTGATTGTAGACCTTGTTGAGACAATTGTGTTTAATTACATAAATGGGAATTGGAGTCAAACGTAATGGTGCAACCTTGTAAATGTTGTCTGAGTCTTTTTTTTTTTAATGTTGTGGTTTTCTTTATTCAGTGTTGTCGATGTGGGAACCGTATTGGTCTGTGAAAATCTTGTTCCAGAGGCTTGTTATTTAAAGTGTTATTTTCCCTTGTTATGCTTTTGAGCGTTATTGGTATTATGTCAGGAAGGGTTGAACGGGGTTGTAAAACATTGATATTGAGTAGTTGCGAGATGATTAATGCCTCATGTATCTGGTTTTGTTCTTATGATTTATATGTGCTAGTTCAACCCTTTCCTGCTTTGAGATATGTTAGGGGTCATAGGGAGAGTGGCTCTTCGTGGGCGCCAACGCCTCAGGATGAGGAAGGGCTCAGGGTAACCCATGAAAGAGTAGTTAAACAAGTGATAACATAAACAATAGAATGTAGGGGGTTGGGTAGTTTAAAAAAAATACAAGATAATAAAACATTGGATGCCTCAGCTATGCACTAGGGCTACCATAGACTAGTGATAGACTGAGAAGGCCATGGTCGGCAAAGTTGTAGTCTCATCTTCATGAGGGATCATCGGCTCCGCATTAGCTACCCTATGGTGCTGGCGCCTCAATTAGGAGGAAGGGCCAGGAGATCCATAGATGGGTGCCGGCGCCTCAGTTGGAGGAAGGGCCAGGAGAATCCCATGAGAGCTATGCGATGAAACTCTCCACTTGACAGCCTTGTGCTTGTTTGTAATTGCCTCTGGATATTGTATCTTTATTATGCTTTTGATTTTGTGAACTTGTTTCATGATTGTTAATTGATGGTACTTCATGTTATTGTGATGAGTTCTTAGTTTAATTTGTTATGTGATTTGTGAATGTTGAGGGTGGTTCATTGTATACTTTGAGTTGTACTTGTTTAGTATCATGTTGTTTGTTGAGTCGGTTTGACATTCATGGTCGGGTTCACTTCCTCATCACCTCTGAGCACGGGGGGTGAGTTACTTTTAATTCACATGGTTGGGTGGAACGTGCTCCGCACCCGTTGGGTTCCCCATCAGTGTCCTATCTTCTCAGCATTTCCAGTTGGAGTTGTACCAGCATTCACCTTGTATTTCATATTTCATTATTCTTGTATCAATCCCCATGTTGGGAAATTCAATGTAATTCAATTATCAGAGTTTGTAATGTAACATTAAAATGATGATGTAATAGTTAGGCTCATTTGTAACTCTATTAAGAGATTTATCATGGATGTATTATGTGATGCTTATTGTTATCACATCACGGTTATTGGATGTATCATTGTTTAAGGCTATTATAAAATTAATGGTTATGTTGTAATCTTTATCTTTACTTATGTTTAGTTGTTGCGATGTAACCTCACGTGCCCCAGAGAACCAAGTGTGTTAATGCTATGTAATATGTTATGTGGTTATGGTTTAATGTATTGCATGTTTACTTTTATTATTTTGAAAAAAAAATTATTTGCAGTGTGTGTGTTCTCTGGGGTTTGCACGATGGGCGTTACGTGAACTCAAAAAAAGATTATAAGTCAAAGACAACAAACATTTAAATGCTATTTATCTAGTGGTTTACATAACTTGTCTATATTGATAAGTTAGACAACTTGTAAAATGTATAATTTTTGGCATGGAAATGAAATTGGATTGTTGTTGACGTTTTTAATTCTCATGGACAGGTATTGAGGCACTTGTATGGGTGATAAAGCTTGTCTGGATAGGACCTAAAGACTTTTGAAAAGGCGGGCAAGGAATTTAGAGTTTGCTGTAACAAATTTGAAGTCAGTGAGGCCCTCTGCAATGAATTCAAAGGTAATTCAAAACCCTCATTTCCGAAAGTAAGCTGATCAAAAACATAAGCATATTCCATTCTTAGTAGGTAAACTTCAAATGAATGTAAGATAGATCTCAGAATAATGACTCATTATATCCTCTTCTTTCTGTTATGGTGTGCACTAAAAGTGACTACTTTCAACAATGTTTTGGCATCTCTATTTTCAAAATCATATTTTTTTCTTGGTGGAAAAAAGAAATATGATTTATCAACATATGATAAGATATGGGAATAGTGGTATAAGCCCTCAGGCTTACAATTATTACAAAGATATGATAGAATGTCAAACTGTGAGAGATGAAGAGGAAACAAACATAGATGAAGAGGTAGAAAGGTTTGAAGGGTTTGAATTTGATAGAATGTTGAATGAGGGTCTAAATGACGATTGGGCCAAGTCAATGGATGATGCTTTAAAGCTTGTGTATGCTAATTGCAAGTTAAGTCATTTAACAATAGTCCTTCAAATTATTAACTTGCAAGTGGTGCATGGTTGGACAAATGAGAGTGTAGATCAGTTATTGGAATCATTAAGTTCATTGTTACCAACTGACTCCACATTGCCAACAAAATGAAGTCAATGTAAAAAGAAAATCAGTAAGCTAGGCTTGGGGTATGAAAACATCCACACATGTGTGAATGGTTGTTTATTATTTCACAAAATTATTGCAAATGAGAGTGAATGTCCAAAATGTCATGAATTGAGGTATAGACAAGGGTTGAAATCAACCACGGTTCCTAGAAAGGTTCTTCGCCACTTTCCGATAATCCCACAATTACTCTGAATGTATAGGTACAAAGACATTGCTGAACTTATGTAGTGGCATGCCCAAAATAAGAGCACTGATGGAAAATGACATGTGTCTGATTCTAATATGTGGATGGAATTTGATAACAGATGGCCTGATTTTTCTCAAGATCCTCGTAATATAAGGTTGGGGTTGGCTCTAGATGGGGTGAACCCATTCTTAGATCAAAGTAATAAATGGTCAACTTGACCAGTGTTTCTAATAAATTATAACTTGCCTCAATGGTTAGCAACTAAATGATTTTTCTTAATGTTATCATTGATTATACCAGAAAAGAAAAGTGTGACTTTAGATACAATAGATGCTTATCTAGAGCCATTATATGATGAGCTAATGGAATTGTGGAAAGGAATTGAAGCAATTCAGTCTTTAAGGGATGGTCATTCAATCAAATTCACTTTAAGAGCTTCCTTATTATTTATGATTCATGATCTTCCTACATATGGCACATTGTCTAGTCTCTCTGTTCATGGATACCATGCATGTCCCGCTTGCAACTTTAAGGATTTTGCGAGGCACTCAAGAAGTTTACATAAGTGTATTTATTGTGGACATCGTGCTTACCTTAAAATGGATCATCCATATCGTCGACAAAAAACATGTTTCAATGGTCAAGAAGAGAATCATGAAGCGCTGTTGCTAATAACAGGTGATTACATTATGGAAAATGGACAAAAAAGAATGCCATTTATTGAAAACGATGGAATTGCTGGTAGTAGATATGATCCATGTAATGAAAGTGGTGTAAAATGGTTGTGAATATTGTATAAGTTGCCATACTTTAAGGATTAGCCATTAGGCATACTATTGATTTTATGCATACTGAGAAAAATATAGCTTATGCTATTATAGAAACTCTTTTTGGTGCTCTTGATACTATTTCATCACGTGAAGACTTTCGAGAAATAAAGATTCGTCTAAATCTTTAGGTTGAAAAATATGATAATGAAAAATATAGAAAACCTAGTGCTCCTTATGTCTGGACAAAGGAACATGCAAAATTCTTACAATTGATGTCTCAGACTCGCTTTGCCACTGGATATGTAAGTATTAGCATCAGAAGTCAAACTTACATTAATAACTTAAGAGGCCTCAAGACCCATGACTATCATGTCATAATTGAGAATATTTTACCTATTGTGGTAAATATATCAAGTTTGGAAAAGGGGCCAAGATGGGCAATTATAATGTTGGGCCTAATATTAAAGAGAATGAGTTTACATGTATTAGATCCTTCAAACTTTGATAGTTTGAGGGTGGAGGTTGTTGAAGTCCTTTGAAAATTGGAACAAGAATTTCCACCAGTAGTCTTTAACATTTCTATGCATCTTTTAATACATCTAGAATATGAACTAGAACATTGTGGCTCAGTAAGAACAAGATGGATGTATCCTATAGAATGATATGAAGGTTTTGAAAAAAATTGTCCATACTAGGGAAAAACTAGAAGGCAACATGTATGAGGGATATTCAATACAAGAGGCCATGGGATTTTGCATAGAATATATGAAGGATTTTAAAAATGTCAATCGATGTGTATGGGATGATGATGAAGATGAGAGAGTTGTAGGTGAAGTATTAGAAGGAAATGGATGTCGCTTCAATCTATCATATCAAGAAATAAGTGCAATACATGCCTTTATTCTTCAAAATACATCTTTGTTTGATAAGTGGCATGGGTAAAAAAAACTTACACAATAATTTATTTACTCAATTGCATTTACACATTTATATTATTAATCTTACTATTTGTATGTCATTATTCTATGTAGAAAATATGAAGAAGAGAATCAAACTTGGATGCAACATCGACCTCAAAGGCGCATACGCCATGATTTGATTGGAGCTGATTCTTTTCCAAAATTTGAAGAATGGATTGCTAATGCAATCAGTGATGCAAAAGAAGAAGATAAGATATAACAATAGAGGAAAGTGAGCTTTCATGACCTCCACATTTATGGGATATGTGTTTTAGTGGAATGTGGGCCTATAGAAGTCATTTAAGAGTGGAAGAACAAAGGAAAGACAAATTGTGATTGTGTTGTTAGTGCTGAATTTCTTCATGAAATTGAGAAGAAATTTTATGTTGGATTCATCCAAGAAATTATTCAAGTGGATTTTGGTGAAAATAGTCCTATATTATTAAAATTTAAGTGGATCTGACCATCCACAGTACGATTTGATGAGTATGGATTTGTACGTGCAAATACACGACAATTTTTATCAGAGACAGATGAGCCGTATGTTTCCCCTATTAAAATTAACCAATCATTTCTAATTGATGATGTAAGAAGCCTAGGTTGGTCATATGTCATTCAAATAGAGTCTCATTCGAGATAAAAATTCATGGAAGTTGTTGATGTAATTCCTGATGGGCAATATGTTAATTTACAAGAAACATTTGAAGAAGTGGATGAGGACAATGATGGATTGTTTGAAGAAGAGATTTTGATTACCAATGAAGAAATTGGGAGAGATAATGTATTGCATGTCACAAATGAGGATGAGGAAGAAAATTAAGTAGATGTAGACATGAGTGATCAAGATTTTGATCTTATTGGAAATGTAGATGATTATTGATGAGCCCCATTTTATGACCTTTTATGTAAGACTTTTATGTTGTTTTAAGACTGTTTTATGTTTTAAGGACACATACCTTTAGACTAATACCTATTTCAAAGCTTTAATGTTGAAAAAAGTTGCTATATGAATGCAATATGAATATGTTTTCATATAAAAATGAGGATGCAATATCTCTGTATCAAGTTGCTAATTTATACATTATTGTTTTTGTGGACATCAAGAAATGAAGAAAAATAATTTAAGGCATAAATTAGATGATAGTGATCACAATGTTGAAATTACAGTGACAAATTATGAGTGCTTTCGTGAAGAACATGTGGCCAAGAATAATGAATATTTATCACGTCTTGGTTTGACGTCAAACAGGCAAGTTGTAAATCCACTAAGTAGTAAATTATTTGTTTAATACTATTTAATGAAATTTGATAGGAAAGAGCTTTATGTATATAAGACATGCTATGATATATATATATATTTACAGGAAATAAAAAGAGAGCAGAGAAAATGCAGAGAAAAAAAAGAAAGAAATTAAAGATACAGTGTTGCCAACTCGTAGACTTTTGTGATTCAACAAATGAAGATGGTGAAAAAAATAGTTGTGATGAAGTGAAATCTGTAGAGACCACTACTGATCTACCTACTCATGCCACATGTGATGTGGCCAAGGAGCATGAAGTTCTGGTTAATCAAAGTCATGAAGAGAGTCCGTTTGCATTTGATGTGCCTATTGAGAGTGCACTTGTAGCATCTACAAATTTTGAAGGAATTAGTGAATCAGCCAGAAATATTTGTAGTGGTGAAATAGAAGATGTTCCTGCTTATGTTAAAAGACAAATATTGAGTCAAGATTTATAAATATCTACAAAGAGGAACACAAAAGAAAGATATTAGAAGGGAAGAAACCATTCTTGGTTGAGGTATCAAGAGATGGTGAACCCATTGAGAAAAATGCTACAAGGTGGGCCTCCAAGTTGGACGTAAGATGTAGGACCCATTTGCATATCTGTAAATCAAATTTTGCAGAGCAAGATCCATGAAATGTGGAATATGTTATACAAAAAATGGAAAATTCCTTTGACACTGTTGGTGGAAAAATCTCTAGAAAATATTACAAGCACAAGATGAGACTTTTGATGAACAATTTTAGATACACTTGCAAAAAAAAAATCATGGAGGGAAAAGAGATGTAAGACTCCACTCTATCTCCCAAAAAGTGGGAGGAATTGAAAGAAAGTATGTGTTCCAAAGAATATTTGACAAAGAGTAATAGAGGCAAGAAAGCAAGAGATAATGTGAGTACTGAATATACATTTGGCTGAGGTGGGTTGCAAGCCAAAATGGAAAAATGTGGAGTAAGTGTGTGGATTTTTGGTTCAATTTATATTGTGTTATTTATTTCAATTTTTCATTGAACTGACTATATGTTGAAATTGACATTGTATTTTAGGTGGAAAACAATAATATAGAAGCAAGTGTAGAAGATGTTGTCAATTATATGGCAGCACTAGATCGTACTAAATCTAATACTAGTATCAAGAGGAAATATAGTTCATCAACAGAGATTTCACAACCATCTGTTGAACGCCCAATAAGAGCCTCTCAAAATCATGTCAACTCAAATGAAGAATTCCAACATATAATGAGTTGCTTAAACTGTCTCACTGAGAAAGTTTCACAGTTGGCTGCCTCTATTAAGCCTATAATTTCTGCATGGAATGGCCATAATTCCACAGGTTCAGATATGGTAAGAGGCTATCCCTTAATATTTTGATTCTCAACTATATCATCTTTATATTGTATTCTAAAGATGGATCTAAAAATTTCATAAATGTTTTCCACAACATGCCTTTATAAAATTACTCTCGTGATCTCTAGGAAAACTATTACGATCATATATAGAATAGCGAATCTATGAAATTTTTGCTTTTGTTTCATTGAAATCCATTGTGACTGTACTAAATGTTGTGAATGATTTTTATGACAAAATAACTATGAGATCAATGAATGATCTGTTAGGTCTCAGAAGTGTAGGTTTTTAAACCATAAGGGGGTACCAATCCCTTAATACACCTTTGGCCCACGAACAAGGTAAACAAGACTGATTCCCCCGATATATATTAATTCCTGATAATCCATGGGTATATTGGGCCATTGAGGGAATGCAAACATTCATTCCACCGATGTTCATGTGTTACAATGATGTGCTTGCTTTTGTTGACTCTATCGGTCTATTGGGGAGGATGACTTAGGAGTTAGCCCGATAGGGTATTGTTACACTGCTGCTAGGTTATTAACTGCTTTCATCGGGGGAATGTAAACATTTTTTATATCGGGCCATCGGGGGAATGCAAACATTCATTCCAATGATGTTCATGTGTTACAATAATGTGCTTTCTTTTGTTGACTCTATCGGTCTATCGGGGAGGATGCCTTAGGAGTCAACCTGATAGGGTATTGTTACACCGATACTAGGTTATTAATTGCTTTCATCGGGCCATAGATGAGGCTATGATGGGGGTTCCACCAATGAGGCATTGTTAGGCCGATAAGAATGGGGAAAGATTATGGAGTCTCAAACTCATTTATGGGTGTGACAATTTGGTAATGTGGGCCACAAAAGCAAAAATCTACAAAAATTCCCGATTAATCTCAATTTAAAAAAAAATTGCAGGCTTTTAGCCAAGCATCCATAGCTTGTTCGAAAGCACCTATTGTAGGATTTTAGCCATAGTATCAAGGAAATGAATTGTTTTATAAAATTCTTTGATAGACATGTATGAAAAATGTGTTAGCATAGACAAGGCAGTGAACTCTTTGAAAAAATGCCTCAAAGAAATGAGGTCTCAAGGTGATGGAATTCCATGACAATCAAATTGCTTTTGATTATCATGGAATTCCATCACCATGAGACCTCATTTCTTTGAGGTATTTTATCAAAGAGTTCACCACTTTTTCTATGCTATTGCTTACTATTATGCTTTTGATAGATTTTTTCCAAGCACCCATAGCTTGTTTGAAAGCACTTGTTTTAGGTTTTTAGCCATAGCAACAAGGAAGTGAACTATTTGACAAAATGCTTTGGTAGACATGTATGAAAAATGTGGTAGCATAGATGAGGCAATGAACTGTTTGAAAAAATGCCTCAAAGAAATGTGGTCTCATAGAATGCCATGACAAGCAAATGCAATTGGAAGCTGCTCCTAGTTATTAGTTATACAATGTGAAGTAATGCTTTGAGTTTGAAAGATGTGCAATGCAATGTAATCAATGATATGAATATAAACTACAAAAATATATTTTTTACAATTCATTAGTTAGACTCTTTATTTTATTTTCTCTCTATATCTCTATGCTATGGAAATACCTTTCAATTTCAAAAAAAATAGTTTTTATCTCTTGTTCTACAATTTTTACCTTTTTTTTAAATCCTATTTTTTCCTAATTTTTTCTAGACTTTTTCCCAAATTTTTCAAAAAATATTATACTTTTGGTTTGCCGATTTTTTCCCCAAAATATTTTTGCTGCAATGGATCATAAAGCATAATAAAACTCTTGAAATTCTATTCTTTTCTCATAAATTTCTAATTATTTGTAGTTCCAAGCTTCTGTACTTGCCCGTACAGGGTTTCCTTGTTCTCTTTTGCATTGAATTAGGTGGCTAGGTGAGTTAACTTCAATTTGTTTATGATTTGGTGGATTCTTGATGAGTTTTGTGTATTTTTTAGTCAAATTGCTGAAATGGGTCTGTAAAGACAGAGTTGAGAGTTTGTGAGTGTACAAACATGGATTTTCACCCATTCCACTTATTGTGACTTTTATGCTTGGAAAGGCTCTATTGACTATTTTTTACATGAATTACTCATCTGGATATATTTTTTTTCTTGATGGTTAAACTACATGTAAAGCAATTTTATCAAAGCAACATGAAAACAAGAACGCTTTGATGTTAATCATAGTTTTGTTGAAGTTGAGGTAATATAAAAGTTGTTGTGGACAAAAATTTGTAGCTTTTGCATTCTTTACTTGACTTATATTAACTTTGCATGATTATTAAAACACATGCAAGGAAATAATATGAAAGCAAAACAAAAAGGAAAAGACCCTGTCAATAGAGCTCTTTGCAAAGCTACACAACTTCAAGACAATGTTGATAGTGATTATGCTGAATTCAAGGAGTATATGCATGATATTGATAGTACTACTGGCGCTGAACTTGAGGTGAGTGCTATGAAATGTTACTTTTCCTTGATTCTAAAACCATTCATGTATTAATGACTGTTGTGATCCCAATTAATGAACAAGCTTATAGAATAGTGAGTAAACAAATAAAACATTGAATGTAACCCGTAGAACAATCATTGTACCTACTTTGTCACTTTTCAGTGGGGATTGCTGGAACTTCAATATTTTATGATGCTTGATTGTGTTTTAGGCCATTGTAATTGACCTTGTCAACATCTTGAACTTAGCGTGCTGCTTCTTTCATTGGATGATACTTGCTGTTCTTTCCTTCACGGATCTGCTATTAACTCTTCATTATGACTGTTGTTATTAAAAAAAAGTTTCTTTTTATATTCTTGCCACTTTCTCTTAATGTCTTCTTGCTATTTAGTAATGATATTTGCTGCTCGATCCATTAAAATCATTGTTACATCCATAAAACTCGATGCCCTTGCACTAAACTCATTGCTACAGACATGAAACTCACTGCTACTGCTACTTGTTCATTGGACATCATTCCTGACTTCTTTTTGCATACTCTTACACTATTTTATAATAGTGAAAGGTTCTTTCTCTATTATTTATGTGACCTCTACATCCAACCTTATTTGTTACTCCTTTACTGTTGCTATGAAAGCCATAGAGAAACACTGCATTATTTCCTCAATGACTGCTCTTAATGGCTGTCACATGTTGCCTTGATACATTTTGTTCTTTGTTCTTTTATATGTCGTCATTGATAGGGTTATGTTGACTACATGGGGTTATGTTTAAGAGCTTTAATGCCACTTTTTTTGTACATCCCAATGTATTTCACCTTCACCTTGCAACAGTAGTACTAGTGCTCTCATATTGCATTCTTTGTTTTTGTGCATTAGCTACCTTTTCTATGTGTAATAGTGTTGTCATTGTAAGGAAACTTTGCAGCCATGAAATGACAATTTCCACATAACCCAAATCTGAAAACATGCAAGTAAAATACTCAACATCAACATGCAAGAGAATAGACAACATACCCATCAAAGATGACAAGATATACCCTGGGAAAACCCTCAAGAGGGAAAAAACCCAGCCTCCAAAAGCATCCACACTCCATGTATTATTCAACAATGAAAACCCATTACAATACATTTGCAGAGACTCCATGAACACTTCTGAAGCACAAGCTATCCATGCATTCCATGTGACCAAGCATGAATCCACACATCCCATGCCATGCTTCAAACCCTCACACATGCACAAGCTCAACCTGCTAACTTGCAACAAACTGTCCAACCCTTAACAACTACCCTTGTGGTTGCTTTTATAGAAACAAGCTCCCACAAAACCACCAAGTGGTATTACATAAACCATATGCCCAAAACCATGAACTTACAATCATGTGACCCCACATTTAATATTGGGTACTTTATTATATTTTATTATTCCCCAATATTAAATAATTACATTTTACAATTATGTCCCAATGATACATACAACAAAGTGGCCCCAACATTATAACTCCCTATGATGCATGTCCATCTAGGAACCCCTAGGTGCACCACACACATAATAATAAATAAAATATTACAAACATTATGCAAGGTGTACAACACCTAATTCTAACAATCTCCCACTTGTTGTATACATTGCATAAGGGGGTAACAAGTAAGCTCAAACATCAAGATAACAAACTCCATAGGCAACATGTACCATCCTATAATCCAAGTGCTCCATGTGCTCCATCAAGATACTTGTAACAAGAACCAAGGTGACCACCATCTCATCCATGAATGCTCCCATCCTCCACCATGCCAATGCACTAAGATAAGAAAACATCCAAAGAGATGTCACACTAACTGTCACAAAGAAGCATAAACCTGCCTCAACCTGATATCTCAAAACACAAACACTAAATCCAATATGCACTAGTAGCTATCAAGAATAAATCACCATAGCTGAAATGACACTCACAACAAGTGCCAACACATCCAACTATCCATACCTCCAAGGTATACATAACATAGTAAACTTATGCCAACAATATATCCACCCATAAACCACAATAACAAACTTCATGTGCAAACCTATCAAAAGTGACATACACATCTAGGAGCTCCCACTGCATGGGCAATGTCAAGATGAATGCAAACCTGGAATGAGCGCATTCAACGTGTCGCTTCGTTAACATCCCAAAAGGGCACCATCACAAAGGCATACCAAGTCTACTACCAACATCTCATTGAAGTAAACATGTAGTACCAAGGAACATCCACAATGATAAGAAAAACCTGTAAACCAAACACCTGTAGCATGTCCTCCTACACACACACCTCTAAATGCCAACTGTGTCAAGTATGATCTCCTCCATAACACCCCAAAACAAAATCCATAACCACATCCATCCATCCAATCACCAAGATCAAACATAACATATGTAACTAACATGGATGTAAACATCTCAAAACAAGAAGATCAAACTCAAAGTAATCATTCCTAAACCAAGGAAATCAGCCCAATAAACCATCTCCTAAACTCAACATATACAAGGAGATAAACATGCCAACACTCCTCAAATGAACCCTCCAGAACCAAATATCCATGGCTCAAGATCCATATCCATGAGAAGACAAAGCATAAACATAATGCACCTGAAAGAATAATGGGCAATACCTCTCAAGTGAACCACCGAGTAGACCAAGAGTGGGAATGAGAATGCTCCTCCAAGATATCCAAGTCATCATGACTCAACTAAGAACACTCTCCTCATTGGTCCATGTTGAACTCACGTCCAACCAAGGTGTAGGATCCCTCGGACTTCCTGCTGAAACCTCATCAAGAGTAACCATCTCAAACAAATGTCTCTAATCACAAGAGAACACCAAGCCTCACCTATGTCTCCAAGTATCCATGAGCACCTGTAACTAATCAATCCATGCTAAACACCAAGCAAATGATCAATGTACTCAATACAAAGAGAACCAACCAAGATCAAAATCATAGCTCCAACTGTAGAATCAAGAACATAAACATGACACCATGATCTCACATCCTCTCAAAAGAAGATCACATGAATAAATCATCATAACATGTACCATGCCACAACTCTAAACTAGTAATCAAGAGTATACCGTGACATAATAACAAAACCATCCTACAACCAAGGATCACTTGTCGAAAACCAGCAAGTCATATACAATATGTCAACATCTCCAACACCTGATGTCAAAGAACTCTCACTGTAGCACACAGAATCCAAGAGCTCCTCCATGACACCAAAGATCACCTGCTGAAGACAACCATCCATAATAATCAATGGATCCACATCATTGCCAAATGCTCCCACTGAACTGTGATACCGAGCAATCCCATGGCACCATGATGCACAAAACCAACACTGTCACAACTCTAAACTAGTAATCAAGAGTATACGATGACATAATAACAAAACCATCCTACAACCAAGGATCACCTGTCAAAAAACTAGCAAGTCATATACAATACGTCAACATATCCAACACCTAATGTCAAAGAACTCTCACTATAGAACACAGAATCCAAGAGCTCCTCCATGACACCAAAGATCACCTGCTGAAGACAACCATCCATAATAACCAATGGATCCAAATCATTGCCAAATGCTCCCACTGAACCGTGATACCAAGCAATACCATGGCACCATGATACAAAAAACCAACACTATCATAAACTCACACAAAAACCTGTGAATCCAAGCTCTCAATGACAACATGATAACCATCCTCTAAAGCAAGAAGATACACCGCCAAACCATCATAGCCATCACCGCCAAACCATCACTGTCACAAGCTCCCACTGAACCGTGTAACCAAGCTATCCATGACATTGTGATACCAATCTCCTAAACCCAAGAAGATACACCACCACAACCATAATCAGGAACCAATCCAATACCACCATTCAATGCACCTACATAAAATCATCATAACATGCCAAAGTTTCTAATGCCCAAGAAACATCCATGACACCATGATCACCACTAAATGTACCAACAAATCAACCCAACCATGTCCACATATCTGCATAATCATAGTCAACTGTATATATCTCATATCATGACTGTACTTGGTAATACCATCTCACCTCCTCAACATAACAACCAAATCAACAAACCAAGTGACTAAACCAAACCACTAAAACTAATCATGCATCAACACTGAAATATCAATGGGCAAAGACAACCCATATCCAAGTCATAAAAGCAACATGTAAGTATAGACCGCCTACAACATTGCACAACTTGTAGATACAACAATGCAACATACAAATCCAACCATGTACTGATAACCATGTCAAAAAAAGAGAATAATCTGAGATGTACAACTGAGCATACAATGAATCCAACATCAAATCTCCAAGATCCGATCATCCATAAACTCACAATATCACCATAGTCAAAGAAACTCATAAAGAGCTCAAATAAATAAAACAACAAATAAACCATGCCAAAATATCTCCAAACCTGATTCACTGTAAAGTACTCTGAACAAGCTTTCCGTTGACTATTCGAAATCCAAAATCCGACTTCGTATGCACTCGATATGCCCTCTCAAAGCTCAAAATAAACATCTAACTTAAACCAAGTAGAACACTGTCAAAACTGCAAAATCATGGAACAAAAAGTATACCACTATGTAGTGCTTGGAACCAGCTTTCCAACTACTATAAGAAGTCAAAAAACGGACACCCTGAGTAAAAGTTACATGCATTTGAAAAAAAATGCTATAAAAAAAGCCCTCCTGGTGGCCCTGTGGTGGCCCCCGGGCAGCGCTCTGGTGGTGGGAGGGAGGCGGATTTAAAAATCCATTTAAATATAATATAATTTTTCATTTTAAAATTTTTTTTCTCCCCCTCCTCTTTCGGACCTGACACCATTATAAAATATGGCTTGTTATAATTTGAAGTCCGACGGATTAAAGTTTGAATGGCGGAATTTTGAAAAATTTCAAATTTTATTAATTTTTTTTTTTTTTAACCCCATAATTTTTTTGTTTTTGATTTTTGTAGGAAATAATTTCAATCCGATGGGAAACCTTTTTTTTTTTTATAAAATTTTCCACGATTGTACTGTCGACGTCCGTACGGCCGAACAGGGGTATGGGCAAAAAATTTTTCAGTAACCAAAATAGGGCAAATTATATGTCAAAATTTCTCTCTCGGCCAACCTAAATCCAACCATGAGGTCTATTTTGTCCCAAGAGGTCATCTACAATTTCACCCCCTCAAAACTCTCATTTAAATGCATGACCAAGAAACCCTATTTTGTCAAAATTTCTCACACCCCAAATCTGCAAACAACCCAATATCAAACCAGCAAATCCAAAACCCTCAGATCTACAATAAAACACCTGCAAAACCCCTATATCTTGCCATTTCCTTTCATTCTCTTACAACCTAGGGTTATCTAATCCAATAACCAAAGCTCTGATACCACTTGTAAGGAAACATTGCAGCCATGAAATGACAATTTCCACATAACCCAAATCTGAAAACATGCAAGTAAAATACTCAACATCAACATGCAAGAGAATAGACAACATACCCATCAAAGATGACACAAGATATACCCTGGGAAAACCCTCAAGAGGGAAAAAACCCAGCCTCCAAAAGCATCCACACTCCATGTATTATTCAGCAATGAAAACCCATTACAATACATTTGCAGAGACTCCATGAACACTTCTCAAGCACAAGCTATCCATGCATTCCATGTGACCAAGCATGAATCCAAACATCCCATGCCATGCTTCAAACCCTCACACATGCACAAGCTCAACCTGCTAACTTGCAGTAAACTGTCCAACCCTTAACAACTACCCTTGTGGTTGCTTTTATAGAAACAAGCTCCCACAAAACCACCAAGTGGTATTACATAAACCATGTGCCCAAAACCATGAACTTACAATCATGTGACCCCACATTTAATATTGGGTACTTTATTATATTTTATTATTCCCCAATATTAAATAATTACATTTTACAATTATGTCCCAATGATACATACAACAAAGTGGCCCCAACATTATAACTCCTTGTGATGCACGTCCATCTAGGAACCCCTAGGTGCACCACACACATAATAATAAATAAAATATTACAAACATTATGCAAGGTGTACAACACCTAATTCTAACAGTCATAACCTTATGTGTCTGGTATGCGTGCATGGTAATGTAGTGTTTGTACTTGTGGCCTTTGTATATGATTAGCATGAAGCTAATAGTAACATTGTAAGCACTGCTATGAGTGTTGGTTTTTTAGTAAATTAGATCATTGCAATTATTTTAACACACACATGCAAGTACTATTTAAGTAAGTAATGGTTGTTTTATTATGCAAACAAGGGTAATCATTACCTATCTAATATAATGTGTTATTTTTTTTCTTTTTGTAGAAATGTATTAATGATAAACTCAAAAAAGGGGATAAAGTTAGGGTGTTGGATCCATTTGATGGTGATGCTATGGGGCAGATTCACTCCCTATCTATTGTAGATGGAGTCAACTTGAAAGGAACAAGAGATGCAAATGTACAAATTTTAAAGGTCACAAGTAACATACCCCTTGTTTATGAAGACAAAATAGATAGAGTTGTTCCTCTGAAAGAGAAAGAGGGAACCTTCACACAGTGGCCGCTAAAATATTTGCAAAAAATGACATAGTTGAGCATGTACTAGTTAATGTTAGACATCTTGGCTCACTGCTTTATGTGTTGTTCAGGGATCTTAATTATCATGGTGTATTTGAAAGAGTTGGAAACTCTTAGACAACTTTTGACATCTCTCATTATATTTACATATATACTCTTAGAAAATTTTGACATCTTGTAACTTGATATATATATATATATATATATATATATATTTGCATTAAATTTTTTATTGCAGATTACCTTTATTTATCATTATGTTGAATCAATCTTTTAATTCTAGCATGTTGTAGCTTGTTCGCATAAGTAATATTTTTATTTACTTTTATGTTTTAGTTCAAGTTTAATATTATGCTAGTTTTGCATTATAAAATTTATGGTATTTAATAAATTATTCATTTCATGACTATATTTACTACCAATTAATGGAAACTGGTAAATAAAAATGACTAAATTAATGACTAAATATATATGACTAAAGTAATGACTAAATTAATGACTAAAGTAATGACTAAAGTAATGACTAAAGTAATGACTAAATTAATTACTAAATATATGACTAAATATATGACTAAATTAATGACTAAATATATGACTAAAGTAATGATTAAATATGACTAAAGTAATGACTAAATATGACTAAATATATGACTAAAGTAATGACTAAATATATGACTAAATATATGACTAAATTAATGACTAAATATATGACTAAATTAATGACTAAATATATGACTAAATATATGACTACCATGACTAAATAAATGACCAGTTAACAACAATCAATGACTAAATATATGACTAAATAAATCACTACCATGACTAAATTAATAACTAAAAATTGCATATAAATGACTAAATTAATGACTAAATGAATGATTAAATCAATGACTAAATCAATGACCAAATCAGTGACCAAATTAATGACTAAAATCAATGACAAAATAATGACTAAAACTGTTTAGTCATAAATTTAGTGGTGTTATAAATGACTACAAATAAACCAATAATAGTCACATGATTAAAGTTAGTCATTTATATGCAATTTGTAGTAGTTTATTTAGTCATATATTGCTATTTGTGTACTAGTGGCTTATTACTTTGGAAACAATTGAGATGAACTTCTAGGAACTATTCATGAAATTTCAATAAGAAGGAAAGACAATAGAGCTAAGAGGGATAAAGGAAAAACCACCACAAGTGGTAAGCTCTCATAAAATGTAGAAGTTTCTTAAGAAATGAGTTGATGGATTTGTGGCCCAGTTATGTTCCTTAGAAGTCTCTCAATCTAATGCCCCCACCCATCCAGATTTACAAGCAATAATTGATTGTCACTCAACGATTTTTGGAGATATACCTAAAGGAATTCCTCCTAAGAGGGATCATGACCATGCCATAGAACTAGTTCTAGGAAGCCAATCACCCAACATGAGGCCTTACAATTACCCACATATACAAAAAAGTGAGATAGAAAAGATTGTCGAGGATATGTTAGATGCATGAGTTATTAGGCATAGCCAAAGTGCTTACTCCTTTCCTATGGTGATGGTGTGAAAGAAGGATGAAACTTGACACATGTTCCTAGACTATAGAGTGCTCAACATGTACAACATCAAAGATAAGTTTCCTATTCCAACCATTGGTGATTTGCTAGATGAAGTGGATGGAGCTATGTATTTTACAAAGTTAGATCTTATATCAAGTTATCATCAAATTTGAATTAAGGATGAAGATATTTGTGAGAAAAATATTAGCTCATGAGGGTCATTATGAGTTTTTGGTGATGTCATTTGGTCTTACCAATGCACCATCTACATTTAAAATTTTGATGAATTCCATCTTTAAGAAATTCTTGAGGAAATTTGTATTAGTGTTCTTTGATGATATATTGATTTATAAAAAGATATGAGAAGAATATTTGCAAAATGTAGATCAAGTATTACAAGTTCTCAAAGATCATAAACTATATGCTAAGCCATCCAAGTGTGATTTTTTTCTCAATGAAGTGGAGTACCTTGCACACATAGTTTCACATAAAGGAGTTATAGAGGAGGGGGACCAACTGCTCCTTGACCCCAGGTCACGGGAGGGTCCTAAGCAACAACCTGTCCAGATCTACCTCAAGCTTGATATATGATTTAGAAAGGTTTAGATGCTAAGGTCTAAAAGGAAGAGTAATCTAATAACTATTGTCCTTCTACTAACTTGGATGTTTCAGGGATTCAAACAAGCTAATTTCCAAAGTCTAACCTGCTACTCAGACAACTCTCTACCTAAGGACAACATTGCAGGACATGAACTCTAGCGTGATGTGCTGATGTCTTAGTGGGGCACTAGCATCCATATAGACAAAAGTCTTATGAGATAGATTACAACATGAAAAATATAACTAACAGTTTGAATATGCTATGATGAAATAACATACAAGGTATGGAAATGTAGTATGACAAGAAGAATACTTTAACTAAATATGCTCGAATTCACAAAGGAAATGAGAAAATGATACCAAACTCCTTGCAATGTGATTCTTCAAGAAATTCCAACCAAGAAGCACCTACACACACAAGACAAAGGAAAATTTTGGGGCTATTTTTAGAGGATTGCCTCAATCAGTCTCTCTCTTTGGTGTTTCCACCTCTATAGATAGCCAAATACCAATGATGTAGAAAATGATAAAGAAAGTGTATGGAAATAGAGATGCCAAGTAATAACATAAACAACAATATGCTACTACATAACTCAATGATGCAAAAGCAAGTGAAAATGGAGGATATCACCTTCACGACTACATGCCCTCAAGGAAAGTAGAGGAAGGGGCAAGCTTGCAAGTTCTCCAATAACAACATTGTTGCAAAAAATGAAGTGGAGGAGCCAAGAAATCAGTAGCTTGCAACTACAATGGAGGTGAGGGTGAAGCTTGAAAGTGTGAGAGTTGATCAAGAAAGCATCAAGAATCCAATCAAGTGTGCAAGAATGGTGAAGAAGTTGAGTGGAATAGAGAATTAGACAATTTGAATGGAAAGGAGGAGGTAAAAGAGCCATTTTGTGTTGGTCAAGGGAGTAGGAGGTATTATGGTTTGGGTCCAATGGAGAAAAATAATGTCTATGTAGATTTGAAAGGCAGGAATCCTGTCAGGATGGCAATGCAACACGTGAACGCCTGCACAACGTGTGCACATCCTAAAAAAATTCCTCCATCGATACGAAAACAAGCTACCGAGTGGACAAGAAAAGGTGGTGGATTTCAGAATTGCATCATCACAATTATATTTTCTAAGGTGAAGGGTATGAAAATGGAGAATTTGCAAGGGGTGCAAATTCATGCCATTACATTTTTCCCCTGCTTTAGTGAGCAAATGTCTCAGCGAATGCGAGGTAAAGTAGAGAAAAAGATAAAGGGAATATACCTGAATCATTGAAAAAGAAAGCCACGATTTGACATGCTCGAACATGTAGGAGAGAGAGATGTCGCCATAGGTGCTTGGTCTTGCAGAAGATGAAAAAAAGATCTGTAGGAGCTCGATCCAACAAAAATGGCTTCTATGGTGTTCAGTCTTACAAAAGGTGAACAAAGATTACACAAGTTCTTAATCTTGTAAAAAGAAAGTGCTTTACATGTGCTTGGTCTTGCAAAGGAGGCACCATAGGTGCTCAGTCTTGGGGGGAAAAACAAAAGGCTCCATAGAGTTTGGTTGGTCCTCATAGGTGCTCGGTCTTGCAAGGAAAGCTTGAAAAAGTGCTTAGTTCTCCAAGCTTGATTGTAAAAGTGGCTTCATAGGTGCTTGGTCCTACAAAGCAACATGTTAATCCATAGAAAAAACATGCTGGGCAAGCAAAACTCATCAGAAAGATAGTCGTATCTATGAACAAGAAATTGAAGGAAGACTTTTCAAATGGGTCCCTCGGGAACCCTTCAAGATAGCAAGGGGTCCATGTAGAGGGACGCTTGATTTGAAAATTAATGAAAATTTCAAAAATGATTCTATCATCAAGGAATCCTTTGGAAATATATCTTTCATCAAGGAATCTGAAAAATAATGGCCTTCTTGAAAGCAAGTTGTCCAAATCCTTTTGCTACGAATTCATTTTTGAAAGAAAATCTTGCTAAGGGGATCCTTATTGAAGGATACAATTTTTGAAAAAATGCAATGTTCTCAATAAGGGATTTGTTGGCCACCAAATGCACCTTATTGAAAAGTAGAGAAGTAGGATCCCCCCTTAGGATGGTGCATGCGAATTGAAGGAGCACGTGACATCCTAAGGAGAGAGAGGAGATGTAGAGATGTTATGGTCCATGATACATGATGAGATGTAGGCATGGGAAAATTGTCACATAAATGAGGGACAACACAGGAACCACAACATCAAGAAGCAAGAAAAGCAGAGAGAGATAAACAAAGAAAAATAAGCAAAGACGAAGAAATCAAAAGATAGGGGGATTTGATAATTTGGGGTCAGAACTGTTTATAGATATAGATAGATAGATATAATATAATATATGTATTAATTTTCATCAATCCCCAAATGTATTAGAATGTAAAGAAGAGCACACGAAGAAAAAATAAAAGTAAAAAAAAAATGGATCAACATGGAAGGGAGGCCTAAATGCCCCCAACACTTTTCATTATCTCCAATTGTTGGAAGTCAAATTACATCATATAGAAGAATGATGAAACACATAGAAGAAGTTTACTACAAAATTTAACTTCTGTATCTAAGAACCTACAAGGGTGACAAGGGTCCTCCATGAACACACAAAAAAGAAACGGGGGGAAAAAAAAATACACACAAATCTAATCTACAGATAAAGAGTAGGAACTCTCTTAGTCCTCATCAACTAGGAGGTCATCATTCTCCCAATCTAGATCATTATATGGGGAGGGCAGACGAGCCTACAAGGGTAGGATGACAAGGGGAGTACCCTCCGACTCTCCTATGACAAGACCTAAGGAAGAAGGGACCTTATGGTCTCCTTCACTCAACTCCTGTGAGGTAAAAGCCATCGATCTAGCACCCAAGATCCACCATTAAACTTGTCACCCAAGATGAAGGAGGCACCCCAGATGCACCATCAAAATTGTCAAAAGAGATGGTGGAAAAAATAGGAGATGTCGGGGCTGCCTTCATTCTGAGGACAATGAAAACCAAAGAAAAAACCTCTCCTGAAGAAGGTGATCCCTTCTTTTGACCTCCATCATAAGTGAGGTCATCCTCCAACTTACACTTCAACAGAGGATGCAAAATCCCCACAAAAGAAGCAGAAGGCAAGGAAGAAGAGAAAATGATTGCAACAGACACCACCATGGTGTTCGACATGTCCATAGGTTAGGAAAATGGAGGGATGTCTGGAAGGGACATTAGAAGAGGGGGCTCTACTGAGGGAGAGATGAATACCTACACCCTTTTGGGGTGAGGGTCATAAACATTTGCGGGAGGAGTTGGAAGAAAAACTAAGGCAAAAAGAACTAAAGGGGAAATAATAGAAGAGGGAGGCACAATAGGAGATGTTGAATCAAGAGCTATTAGCTCCCCTTCTACCTTATGCAAGGCAGATTTTTTAGCAACGAGAGCTTTCCTCCAGCGCTTACGCTCCCACAAAAGATGGTTTCATCAGCTCTAGGAACTAGAACTCATTTCTTAAGAAGGAATAGGAGGTGCTTGTTTTTCCATAGGTGTTTCCTCCACAACCGTTGTCAGTGGAAGGGAAGCCTCTTGGATAGGAGCAAGATCAAGAAGCCCAAGAGTGGAAACAATCATAGGTGGAGAAGTAGACACAAGCGCCTTAGTAGCTTGCCTCTTCCCATTCACTGCTTGAGGGGTAAGAGTGGTAGGAGGCCATGGAATCCAAGACATAGGGCCAACTCCTCGAGGTCCCTTCCCCTTACCATAGACAATGAGCCTCAACACCGTGGGAAAGACAAGAAGTTCAAATACTTAATGCTTGTCCTTCTGCTAATCAGGCACTATCATAATCCCCATTGAAGGCATGGGAGTAGAGGCCAAAGGTGCCACAATAGGGAAAGAGGAAAAAGTAGATGAAACAACAAAAGAAGAGGAAGGCTCCTAGATACGAGAAAGATTCCCCTTCCCCTTTCATTGAGAGCAAGAGGCATCACTGCGGGATCATAAAACCTTTGACTAAAATGGCGTAAGAGGAGATATGGTAGGTCACCTTTGGAATTATGCCCCCATTCTTATATTTGACATAGGTGCGATACAACAAGTCCATCCTTGGAGGAAGCATACTAACTGGGGTAGGCTAAAATTGATTTAACGAGTAGCCCCTACTTGACACCAGAGGTTTATACCTAGTTTCATGCACACAAAGCCCTCATGAGAAAAATTTAAACACTTATGAATTATCAAGGTGACTACATTCATGGAAACTAGCCATGGGATGCCTAGTTTCACTTTGAACAAGTCTAACTCTGAGATGATATCAAAAGGAAAATTTAAAGTCTTGGGTCTTACCAAGAATGACAGAGTAATGAAACCAATTGGAGGGAATGAGAGTACGTCATGCGTATGTATTGCACTCTTTGATTCATCATAACCATCCTTATGTAAGAAATTTATCAGTAGAGTCTCCTTTGTTATAACATTCACACAACACATCAAATTGACTAGAACACCAGTCAATATGTTCCCATTGATGTGAATGGGAATGGACAAAGGAGAAGGGTCTTTGTTCATAGTTAGGTCCTACAATGTGAAAGTTATATCTAGTGATCCATTTGTAGGCTGAGCAGAGGGATATGGAGATGCATAAAATAGGCCATGCTTATGTACTTCGAGAGGACTTCCTCAGAGCACTCTAAAGGTTCAAAAATTAGAAAATGACCTATCTAGATTTCGCCTCCCAATGCCTAGGGATCTTTCTAACTATGCCGCTAGGGGTAGTAGGTTGGGTTGCAAGGCTATGCACCCTACAACACACAAACCCACAATGTTCCTAGAATATGAGAGAAGGTTCCTTCAATGCCATGAAACAAATCAAAATATTTCATGTCAGGTTCACCAAAATGTAGAGAGGGACCAACTGCTCTGAGACCCCAGGTCAAGGGAGGGTCCTAAGCAACAGGCTACCCTAATCTACCTCAAGCTTGCTAAAGGATTTGAAAAGGTTAAGATGCTAAGGTCAAAAAGGATGAGAAATATGATAGCCACTGTTCTTCTACTAACCCAAATGTTTTTGGGAGTCAAACGAGTTGATTTCCAGATTCTAACCTACTACCTAGACAACTCTCTACCTGAGGATGACATAACAAGAGAAATAATTCAACTTAGTGCGTTGGCATCCCAATGGGGTGCTGGCGTCTGTATGGACAAAAGACTTCTGAGATAGATTAAAACACGAAAAATACAACTAACAATCTGACTAATATATATTTTATGATATGATGAAATAATAAAAAAGACATGGAAATGTAGTAGCACAAGAAGAATACTTTAACTAAATATGCTCGAATTGATAAAGGAAATGATAAAATGATATTGTGAACTCCTTGCAGTGTGATTCTTCAAACAACTCCAACTGAGAAGCACCTACATACAAGACCAAGGAAAATGTTGGGGCTATTTTTAGAGGACTTCCTTAGTCAATCCCCTGCTTTGGTGTTTCCACCTCCACGAACAACCAAATAACAATGATGTGAAATGATAAAGAAAGTGTATGGAAATAGAGATGCCAAGCAATAACATAAACAACAATATGTTACTATGTAACACAATGATGCAAAAGCAAGTGACAATGGAGGATATCACCTTCACAACTATGTTCCCTCAAGGAAAGTAGAGGAAGGAGTGAGCTTGTGAGTTCTCCAATAACAATGCTATCACAACAAACAAAGTGGAGGAGCCAAGAAATCAACATCTTGCAGCTACAATGGAGGTAAGGGAAAACCTTGAAAGTGTGAGAGTTGATCAAGAACACATCAAGAATCCAGTCAAGTGTGCAAGAATGGTGAAGAAGTTGAGTGGAATGGAGAATTAGAAAATTTGAATGGATTGGAGGAGGAAAAAGAGCCATTTAACATCGGTTAAGGGAGTAGGAGGCGTTAGGCTCATGTCCAATGGAGGAAGATAATACCTCTACATATTCTAGAGGTAGGAATCCTATTAGGACAATAGTGTGGCACACGGAAATCCACATGGAATGCATGTGTCTCAAACAAAATTCCTCCATCGAGATGAAAAAAGGTTACTATGTGGACATGAAGAGGTGGTGGATGTTGAAATTGAATCATCGAAATTAGATTTTCTAAGGTGAAGGGTATGAATATGGGGAACTTGCAAGGGGTGAAAATTCATGCCATTATAGGAGTAAAGGTGGATCCTAACAAAATTAAGGTTATCAAGGAATAGCCTATTCCCAAAACCATTAAGAAACTGAGGGGTTTCTTGGGATTGACTGTATACTATAGAAGAATATAAAGAATTATGGCTGTATAACAACACCCTTCAAAAATTTATTGAAGGTTTCTTTTCATTGGAATGAATCTGCTAATGTAGCATTTGAAATGTTGGGGGAGGCTATGTGTACAACTCCAATGCTTTCCAGTCCAAATTTCACCAAGGATTTTATTGTGGAATGTGATGCTTCAAGAAATAGTATAGGCATAGTTCTCATGCTAGCTATTCTTAATGTAATAAAACAATGGAGGCCTTACCTAATGGATACAAAATTCAAGGCTAAGACAAATCATGACAGCTCAAAATATATTTTGGAACGAAGATTATCTTCTGAAGAACTAATAAAATGGGTCACTAAGATGTTGGGATATGATTTTGATATTGTATATAAGAAAGAGAAGCAAAGTGTTGTGGCAGATGAACTATTAAGGAAGGATGAGAAGGATGAAGCTTTATTGTGTGCCATTTCAATATTACGAGAAGATTGAGTAGTAGAAGCCAAAGTAGAGTGGAAAAATGATATTGATATAAGTAATCTCATTCAACAACTATAGAGTGATCCTAATAGTTTAGGTAACTTTTTCTGGAAGGGAGATACTTTGTGGTATAAAGATTGATTGTATCTTTGCAAGAATTCCTCTCTCAAACAAAATATTCTCACAAAGCTTCACGAGTCTCTAGTGGGTGGTCAATTAAGATTTTCTAAGACATATCATCAAGTGAAAAAAGACTTCTTTTGGGAAGGGATAAAAGGGGATGTTGAAAAATTTGTGGAAGAATGTTTAGTTTATCAAATTAATAAAGGGGAGGAAATTAAGACACCTGGTCTCTTGCAACTCTTAGTTATTCCTAGCCAATGTTGGGAAGAGGTCTCCATGGAATTCATTACAGGGATTCCTAGATCTAATGGTAAGAATGCTATCATGGTAGTGGTATATTTCCTCACTAAACATGCATATTTCATTGCAAAATCACATCCTTTTACAACAAATACAGTGGAAAAATAATTTTTAGAGAATATTCAAAAGCTACATGGTACACCGAAGGTTATTATTAGTGCTTGTGATCCTATTTTTTCTACTAACTTTTGGATAGATTTATTCAAATGTCTGGGTGCTCAATTGGATCATATTTCTTCATACCATCCTCAATATGATGGGTAAATAGAGGTTGTTAATAAGTGTTTGGAAGGATATCTACGTTGTTTCACTTCATATAAATAGTCTCAATGGGTAGATTAGCTACCATTAACCGAATGGTGGTATAACACTTCCTTTCATAGTTCATAATAAATGTCTCCATTATAGCATTGTATGGATATCATCTTCCTTCTTTTACATCATCATTGAAAGTTCCACCAAGAGTTCACACTATGCATGACCATATGATTCATTGATAAGTACTTTGAAGATTTAAATATAATTTATCCATGGCACAAAATTGAATAAAGTAGAAGGCATACCAACACTATAGTGAAAGAAGGTTTGAAGTTGGGGATTGGGTTTTCTTGAGATTGCAACCTTACAAGAAAATTCCATTGAAGAAAAATAAAATAATAATAATTTGTCTCCAAAATATTATGGCCCATATCAAATCATGCAGAAGATAGTTAGTATTGCCTGCAAGCTTGAATTTTCAACAACAAAGATACATCTAGTTTTTCATGTTTCTTGTTTGAAGAAGGTAATTAGGAATAGTATTTCTAATTAAATAATATTACTTGAGTTCGATGAAGAAGGAAGAATCATTTTGGAACCCTAATTTATTCTTCAGAAATGCACGAGGAAGCTAAGGACTAGAAGACTCACCCAATATCTCATCTAGTGAAAGAGTTTACCAATTGAAGATGCCACATGGGAGGACAAGGAGTTCATTTAGATGCATCCAAAATTTCTTAGCATTGAGGAAAATACTTTTCTAAAGAGGGGGGTAAGTTATGACCTTAATAATAGAGTACATCAGGTTACAAATAGTTGGCTGCCATTAGCAGAATGGTGGTATAACCCTTCCTTTCATAGTTCATAATAAATGTCACCATTATGGCACTATATGGATATCATACTCCTTCCTTTACATCATCATTGAAGGTTTAACCAAGAGTTCATGTTGTGGAGGACCATATGATTCATTAATAAGTATTTTCATTATTTAAAGATAATCTATCCATGGCACAAAATTGAATAAAGCAAAAGGAAGACCAACACCATAGTGAAAGAAGTTTTGAAGTTGGGGATTGGGTTTTCTTGAGATTGCAACCTTACAAGAAAATGTCATTGAAGCAAAAATCAAATAATAATAATTTGTCTCCAAAATATTATGGTCCATATCAAATCATGCAAAAGATAGGTAGTATTTCCCACAAGCTTGAATTTCCAACAACAAAGATACATCTAGGTTTTCATGTTTCTTGTTTGAAGAAGGTAATTGGGAATAGTATCTCTACTTAGATAATATTACCTGAGTTTGATGAAGAAGGAAAAATAATTTTGGAACCATTATTTATTCTTTAGATATCAACGAGGAAGCTAAGAACTAAAACCCTCACCTAGTATCTCATCCAGTGAAAGAGTTTACTAATTGAAGATGCCACATGGGAGGACAAGGAGTTCATTTAGATGCCAAATTTTGAAGAACCGTCTAGTTTAAGAAGTTTTTCATGGCATGGAATTTTTTCTCATTCTTAATTTTGTAACATGGCATAAGTACTAATTCTATATTTCCTATAGGTAATTCTAATGTGTAAAAACAAATTTTAAAGAACCTTCTAGTTTCAGAAGTATCTCATGGCATGGCATTTTTTCTCTTTCTTTCTTTTGTAACATGGAATGAGTACTAATTATGTATTTCCTGCAGGTAATTCTAAAGCATGATCTTTAAGAATGGCTTTGATGAAAGTTCTGGTGGACACCTAATGATGAATATTAGGTTAATGTTGCTAGTTGTTTTATAACATTAGATTACTTTTGATAAACTATAATATTTCATTCTAGAAATTATTATTTTTGGAATCTTTTGAAATTCAAATTGAGAATTTTTTCCTTATCCATTTTAATTAACTATTTGTTTTCTCTGTCACCTACTAGAGTCTAGATAATGAAACATGGTTAGAATAGTTTCTACGAAATGCCTAATTTTTGGATGAGAATATTCCTAATTTTTTTAGGATGAAATTTGTCATTATTTGAGAAAATCTTCATATTCCTTTACTTGAGTATTCATGCCATGTGACTATAAAAATCCAAATTTATTAAATGAATGATTTAAAAAAAAATTAAAACCACATGGAAACAAGAATATACCAATATAAGGTTTAGATGTGTGAATTATTGTGTGTGTTTGCATAGAATCATTCAATTCTATAACGTTACAATTAAAACCAACAAATTTTGTGAAAGGTTATCATCTAGGAATCTTGGATACAAATTCTTGAATGGTGAACACTCTTTGAAGACCATTGAGTCGCCTAGTTCTATACTTATAGAAACACGTCAATCCACCCCCTGTATATAATGCAACAACACACTATTGTATATAAATATGAATAAATATTCATAGTCATGAAGAAAGGAAGTACATCTTTTAATGATCCTCTCCCACCAGCTAATCCATCTATCACATTAAGGTTTTGGCTTAGACTTCCAAGTAGTAATTAAGCCATCAATGCAATCCTTTTTTTTGAGATGAGAGACATTCAATTTGAATGGAAAATATTTGGAGAGGGGGATATGGTTGGAGAACACAAGGGTGGTAAAAATTGGAAGGTGATTAGAAAGAGTAGTTGAGAGGTCTAGGCAAACAAAGTGACCATCATGAGGTAAGATAGTGAAATTAGGGGAGATATAAAAATGATCTAGCCTACTCATTTTTAACAAAATTCCTTCATGACAATTGTTCCAAGTGTACCAGTGCAACATATGAATGTTGAATTTACCCAAAAGGGGGTCATGAACTCCAAGGGAATTTCGTG
This sequence comes from Sequoia sempervirens, assembly GCA_007258455.2. Taxonomy (NCBI): domain Eukaryota; kingdom Viridiplantae; phylum Streptophyta; class Pinopsida; order Cupressales; family Cupressaceae; genus Sequoia; species Sequoia sempervirens. Next base: position 735,192,054 of record VDFB02271358.1, on the reverse strand, counting down.
CTAAGGTCCAAGCTTCAAATTCAGATTGGAATAGGCATGAAGAATTGTTCCAACCATAGCAACAAAAATATTTTGGGGAAAAAAGTGGCAAACAAAAAGTACAATATTTTTTGAAAAAATTAGGAAAAAATCGTGAACAAATCAAGAAAAAATCAGATTTTAAAAAAATGTAAAAAATTGTAAAACAAGAGATAAAAACTATTTTTTTTGAAATTAAAAGGATTTTCCATAGTATAGAGATATAGAGAGCAAATACAATAAAGAGTTTAACTAATTAATTGTAGAAAATAAATTTTTGTAGTTTATATTCGTATTGCTGATTACATTCATTGCATTGCACATTTTTCAAACTCAAAGCATTACTTCACATTGCATAACTAATAACTAGATGGTGATAGATGATTTTTTTTTAGTTAAAATATAGTATTTTACAAAGTCAACCTACACAATTATGCAATTACTTCACATTGCATAACTAATAACTAGGAGCAACTACCAATTGGATTAGCTTGTCATGGAATTCCACGAGACCACATTTCTTCGAGGCATTTTTTCAAACAATTCACTACCTTGTCTATGCTACAACATTTTTCATACATGTCTACCAAAGAATTTTTCCAAACAGTTCACTGCCTTGTTGCTATGGATAAAAGCCTAAAATAAGTGCTTTTGAACAAGCTATGGATGCTTGGAAAATCTCTATCAAATCATATAGTAAGAAATAGGATAGACAAGGCAGTGAACTATGTTGCATTGGTATTAATTTGTCATTGATGTCAAAGGCTGATTGTTTGTTCATTTACATTCAACACTTGATGTTAATTTACTACATGCAAAGGGTTGCTCCATTACAAGAGTTTTAGAGGCTTATTGAGGATGGAGTAACATGGTGACTATCTCATTTTAAGCAATATTATTTGATGTAAAATTTCTATATCTCATAACCTAAAATAGTGAACTTAACCCTAACACTAAATCCTAAAAACTTAGGGTTTCATGTGTTTGTGAAAGTCTTAAAAGTAGAATGCACTTTATGTTCTATTTTGTTGGTAACTTGATACTACCAGTTAAAGTTAATTTAAGTAATGAATTAAGCATTTGATTTACATTAGCAACCAGTCCTTTTCCTTGGATGATATTGTCCAAACAAGTTTGAGCATATATTCAATCATTCAAAGCAAGATAAAAGGCTGGAGTTTAAAGTTGTTTTTGGTAGGTTTCTCAATCCAAGGGATCTCATTTAAAATCAATGAACAATTACTTCAAGTCATCTTACTTTGAAAAGTGTGGAATCTTAAGGGTTTTTTGCTTTTTGTGCATTATTTTAGAAAAAAGCAGATGAAAATAGTAGTTTTGTTGTTGGTGCCAAATCTACATAAGAAGTGTTTCTATTTATATTTTGTCTTTTTCCTTCTAACTGGATTATGAGTAACAAATATGCTGAACTTTGTTATTGATATATATATGCAGAACCATGTTTTTATGTGAATATGTAGGTTATGCATTGGTTGAAAAAGGAAAAATGAGCATTGAGGATGTGAGAAATGTTCATGTTTAAGATAGATAGAGATGCCTAAGACTATCTCTAGTATTCTTGGGGTGAATTCTTTATGAATAAAGAAAGACAATTGTAGAATGAATCAATGTTTTATGTTGTTCAAATGATTGAGGTTTGTTGTAATAAGAATGAATAGTTTTTGATTGAGCAGAATAAAGGTTTCATATGAACTTGTGGATATGATTTGTATTGTAATAGAGTAACCCTCTGAATTCCTCTTTTCTTCATCTTGGTGATTCTGTAAGACATTGAGTTTTTCCAGTGAGGCATGGTATTTTCTAGTGAGGCTTGATAGTTTTCTAGTGAGACTTATTGATTTTCAGTGAGGCTTCTTGTAACCTATAAGGTTTTAGCCTTTGAGGCTTTATGTTTAGCCAGTGAGGAACACAACTTATAACCTATAAGGTTTTGGCCACTGAGGCCTAATGAAGTCTATTTTCTAGAGTGGTTTTTTCACCCTTTTAGGGTTTTTCCACTCATAAATACTGTGTCTCATCTTTCCTTGGTGATGTGTTGTTTTGTGATTCACATGTGATGTGAATTGCACATCTTTGTGTTTTCTCATCATGAAATACAATATCTAAAGTTTTGGGAAATTAAGTTTATGTGATTGGTTTTATTGGATCATTGATTCAACCCCCCTCTAGTGATCCTTAGTATTCCTACAAACTATTTGAAAAAATTCCTCAAAGAAATGTGGTATCATGACATTCCATCACCATGAGACCACATTTCTTTGAGGCATTTTTTCAAATAATTCACTTCCTTGTCTATGCTATGACATTTTTCAACACTTCTACTAAAGAATTTTATCAAACAATTCACTGCCTTGCTGCTATGGCTAAAAACCCTAAAATAGGTGCTTTCGAACGAGCTATGGATGCTTGGAAAGAACCTGCCAAAGCATAATAGTAAGCAATATCATAGACAAGGCAGTGAATTGTTTGAAAAAAATGCCTCAAAGAAATGTGTTCTTATGGTGATGAAATGCCATGACAAGCCATAGACAAGGTACTGAACTGTTTGAAAAAATCCCTCAAAGAAATGTGGTCTCATGGTGATTGAATTCCATGACAATTTTATTTTTTCATGGAATTCCATCACCATGATACCACGTTTCTTTGAGGAATTCTTTCAAAGAGTTCATTGCCTTGTCTATGCTACCACTTTTTTCATACATGTTTACCAAAGGATTTTATCAAATAGTTCAGTGCCTTGCTGCTATGGATAAAAGCTTAAAACAAGTGCTTTCAAACAAGCTATGGATGCTTGGGAAAAATCTATCAAAGCATAATAGTAAGCAACAAGCTATGGTCTCATGGATTTTTTTCGCGTGAAAATCAGTGTTGGAGTTCGGTTGGAGGCTGAAAACTACTTGTAAGGGCATAAATAAATCTTGTAAACACAACCTCAGGGTTGGAGAAGTTGAAAATAAGAACTTGCATATTTGAGGAAGAAGATTTTTGTGATTTTCCAACGTACTATACTGTTCTTTTGCTTTTGTATGGTTTTTATGGCCTTATTATGATTTCCACATGTGTGGTATGGTTAGATAATTGAGTGAGCTTTGAAATGCCTTTGGTTTGGTCAAATTTTATGGAGATTTGAATAAGTTATGGTAATTATACCACTGATAGCCTAGAAGTTGTTTTTTTTTCTACAACTTTTGTTCTACAACTCATACAACCAAACCGACTATTCCAACACATCTGGATGGGTACGTTTAGGTTAGGTATGGTGCCCTTTCTTACCCAAATAGTCCAAAGTAGTCTGAGCTACGTTTAACCGACAAAATCCCTTAAGAGTCCAAAGTGCAAAAGGGAAATAGTCTTTGACGGGCTGTTACTCAGAAACTGTGATGTCTACAAACTTTTTGTCTGAGGCTATGAGATTTTGTTGGGCCCCTCTTCAATAACCTCTCTCAGTTTTTGCTATCTCGGAGGTGTTTTCCCATGGTGACGAGTTTTCAGTTGAGGGAAAAGTTGTCAAATGCAAGTAGTTTAAAGTTGCAAAGTGGTGCAACTTTCATTCTACAACTCGTACGAAGAAACAAACTATTCAAACACATTCAGATGGGTTCATTTACGCTACAGATGGTCCTCTTTTGAACCCAAATACACCGAATCACTCCGAGCTACATTGGACCAGCGATTTCCCTTAAGCGTCCAAAGTGCTAAAAAACAACAATCTTTGAAGGGCTATTTCTAGGAAACCATGATGATTACAGAAAATTTTTCTGAGGCTATGGGATCATTTTGGGACCCTCTATAATAATGTCTCTCAGTTTTTTTTATCTCGAAGGTGTTTTCCTGTGGTGACGAGTTTTCAGTTGAGGAAAAAGTTGTCAAATGCAAGCAGTGTAACGTTGCAAAGTGGTGCAACTTTTGTTCTGCAACCCGTACGACCAAATAGGCTGTTCCATCACGTTCGAATGGGTACATTTAAGCTAGGGATGGTCCTCTTTTGTACCCAAATATGTCAAATCACTCCAAGCTACATTGCACCAACGATTTCTCTTAAGAGTCCAAAGTACTAAAAGACAACAATCTTTGAAGGGCTATTTCTCATAAACTATGATGATTATAAACTCTTCGTCTGAGGCTATGGGATTGTGTTGCGACCCTCTACAATAACCTATCTTTATTTTTGATATCTCTCATGCATTTTATCATGGTGAAATTTTTTTTAGTTGATGGAGAAAGGGTCAGATGGATGCGATGTAAAGGTGCAAAGGGGTTTAGGGTTCATTTTGCTCCTTGTGAGTAACTGAAAAATTGATTCATTTACTCAAATACACTTAAGTCATGAACTACACACATGAATACAAAGTATACACATTAAAACACGTAGGTCATAAAGTATACTTTAGAATACTCAAATACACTTAAGTCATGAACTACATACATGAATACAAAGTATACACATTAAAACATCTACCTATCATAAAGTATACATTGGAATACTCATAAGTGACAATGTATTCACACAAGTTGTAAAGTATACACTTGAATACACATAAAGTGTACACAATATTGGTGGATTCTAAGTAGATTTGAGTTATTTTTCATAAATAAGGTCTAATGGGACCATTTAGAATGTAATTAGGAGTCATGAGGTATGTTAGTGCAATTTTTGTTAAAAGCTGTTCAAAAAATTTAAAAAATTGCTAAAATTGCCTAAAGTTGCAAAAATGCACTTTTTGAGGAATTGCATGGGTCAAAGTAGTTCAAGGGTTGGAATAAGGCCATAATGGCCATCATGTCATATTTTTGGTTTATTAGAGGTTAGTGGGGTCAATAGTGCTAAAATCAACTACTGATATAATAGTGCCAATTGGAAAAGAGTCCTTACACATCCTGAATTGTTAATCCAACTGCTAAGACCTATGGCTATGCCTTGCATACTTGTAGAAAAAATTGTTCTTAAAATTTGAAATAAAATTAGCAACACTGCATTCTTTTGTAACCAACTCACATCTAGAACCTTCACCCCCACTCTGCAAAGTATATTTGACTGTCTCATATCTCTTTTTCTCAACAAGCTTCTTTCCAAATTCATGTTCAGAACCCTCATGAAAACATTGAACAAACTTTGACAAGCCACCACATTGTGAGCACTTCACATTTAAACAATCATTTCTATAGAAAAAAAAATCATCATCTCTAGAACATAAAAATAGATGTAGCAAGTCCCTTGATGATTTCAGAAGATGCATTGCACCACACTCCTGCAACATTCATTAGTATGAAAAGTAGAACAAATATAGCATAATAGTTCATGGTATTTGCAACAAGTATTACAAATTTTAAGAGGCACACAATAAAATGGTTTCAAACCTTCAAAATTCCTTTGTGAGATTTCCATATTTGGATGCGTTTCAATAATTTTTTTGAACAACATTGTTTGGCTTGATTCCAAGAAATGTTTAGGATGCAGTGTATGGTCTCAATTGACAATTTTTAACTTTAAAACATCCTTTGCATTTGGTGATACTCTAGAGTTATCATGCCAAAATTGCTGAATTACCTGCTTTACATTATCGGTTAGCTTCTTATCAATACATGGAAGCCTCCGAACAGAATCCCATGTATCATTTTGAAGAGGATCGTCTATTATATCTCTTCTTGCAAGTGATCTATCCAAAGTTTTACAATTTATGTGAAAATCAATACAATTTTTTCTCATAAAGCGAGCCTTTTTCAATTGATGTCTTACGAGGGTGGTTGTAATGACTCTCTGAGCAGCTCTTTTATCTTTTTCCTTGTTATTTTTTCCAATAGACTTGAGAGCATTAAACAGATTTTGACAATAATAGATTTTTTTTCAGTCTTCTTGTTCACACGAATCTTCAATTTGGCTAGCAAAGGTCTCATCTTTTGCATCTTTAGAAATTGTACAAAAATTTGGCATTTCTCGGTCGGTGTCTTATTGCTAAAATATTGGTTGAAAATTTGCATAGCCCACAACTGAACGGTTCGTGTTGACCTCTTCCCTTCAAAATTGTTTATAATGTTCTCATCAATTTCAAGTAACCATTTAGGGGTTCTTGAAGGTCTTGAATTTGGAATGTCTTTCTTCCACACAAGGTTCTTCATTTCTCATGTAATTTGGTGAAACATAATTTACACTTGGTTGAATATTATGTTCAACATCTTCAATTCCAACATTTTCACCTTGAACATTTTCAATATCAATTTCAATAATTTCATTCCCAATTTCAATATTATGTTCAACATCTTCAATTCCAACATTTTCACCTTGAAAATTTTCAATATCAATTTCAATAATTTCATTCCCAATTTCAATATCATGTTCAACATCTTCAATCCCAACATTTTCACCTTGAACATTTTCAATATCAATTTCAACATTTTCATTCCCAATTTCGATATCATGTTCAACATTTTCACCTTGAACATATTCAATTTCCTCTTCACTTGAAAGACCAAAGGGCTCAAGTTCACCAATATTTAACATACCTTGTCTTCTCTTCCTATGACCTTCTCTATCTCCTTGTTTATATGCTTCAATTTATTCTTTTGTAAGCTTTCTCTTATGTTTTTTCTTTCGACGACTATTGCTCCCCATTATACCTCATAAAAGATGTTAAAAAAATGATTGATTATGACAAATTTGAGTAGAAGATGCTACAAATTTTTGTCTTTGTCTATTCCTATTTGAAATCATACTTTTTTCACTTGAAAAAAAAATCTAAGGTCCATTGGGATGCCCAAAATGACCCACATGCGGTTTTTCTATGGCCCACAAATCCGATATTAGATAAAATTCAATATCTAATTTGAAAAACATTTTAAAATGTATTGTAATGGTAAGATTTTGGTGTTATAAATCAGATATCCAATTTTGCACACATAGACCCAAGAGAAATTAGGAGGTGGAGGGTGGGAAAGAGAGAGAGAGAGAGAGAGAGAGAGAGAGAGAGAGAGAGAGAGAGAGAGAGAGAGAGAGAGAGAGAGAGATAGATAGATAGAGAGAGAGAGAGGGGAGAGAGAAATTTAGGAGGGGGAAGGGAGAGAGAGGGAAAGAGAGAGATGGAAAGGGAGAGAGAGAGAGAGAGAATCAGGAGGGGGAGGGAGAGGGGGGGAGAGAGAGAGGGTTGAGAGTAGAGGGTTGATAGTTTAAGGTTGAGGGTAGATGGTTGATGATATAGGGTTAAGGGATTAGGGTTGAGGGATTAAGGGTTTAGGGATTAAGGGTTAAGGGTTTAGAGTTTAGGGTTAATGGTAGATGGAGAGATATAGAGGGAGTGAGTGAGAGAGATAGAGGGAGTCAGTGAAAGAGAGGGAGGGAGGGAGTGGGAGAGAGATAGAGGGTAGAGGGTAGAGGGTAGAGGGTAGAGGGTAGAGGGTAGAGGGTTTAGGGGTTAAGGATAGAGGGGAGAGAGATAGAGGGAGTGACTTTGAGAGAGAGACCTGAGAGAGGGAGAGGGGGTAGGAGAGACTTGAGAGAGAGAGAGGGAGTGGGAGAGAGATAAAGAGTATAGGGTTAATGGTACATGGTAGAGGGTTTAAGGGTTAATGGTTTAGGGTTTAGGGTTAAGGGTAGAGGGAGAAATATAGAGGGAGTGAGTGAGAGAGAGACTTGAGAGAAGGAGAGGGGATAGGAGGGAGAGACTGAGAGAGAGAGAGAGAGAGGGCAGAGGGTCATGGCTTAGGTTAAGGTAGAAGGAGAGAGATAGAGGGAGTCATGAAAGAGAGGAGGAGGAGGAGGGAGAGAGATGAGGAGAGGTTAAGGGTATAGGTAGAGGGTTTAAGGGTGAGGGCAGAGATAGAGGAGTGGACTGAGAGAGAGACCTGAGAGAGGGAGAGGGGTAGGAGGGAGAGACTGAGGAGAGAGAGAGGGAGTGAGAGAGATAGAGGGTATAGGGTTAATGGAGGGGTTTAAGGGTTTAGGTTAAGGGTAGAGGGGATATATAGGAGGAGTGAGAGAGAGAAACCCTAGAGATGGAGAGAGAGGAGGGAGAGACTTGAGAGAGAGAAAGTAGAGGGTAGAGGGTTTAAGGGTTAAGGGTTAAGGGTTTAGGTTTAAGGGTGGAGGGGAGAGAGATAGAGGGAGTCAATGAAAGAGAGGGAGGGAGAGAGTGGGAGAGAGATAGAGGATAGAGGGTTAAGGGTAGAGGAGAGAGATAAGAGTGATTGAGTGAGAGAATTAAGAGAGAGAGAGGGAGTGAGAGAGAGATAGAGGGTATAGGGTTGATGGTAGAGGGTAGAGGATTATAAGCATTTAGGGTTTAAGGGTTAAGGGTTTAGGGATAAGGGTAGAGGGGAGAGAGATAGAGGGAGTGAGTGAGAGAGAGAGACTAGAGAGAGAGAGAGAGAGAGAGAGAGAGCTGGGGGTAGAGGGTAGAGGGTTTAAGGGTTAAGGGTAGAGGGGATAGAGATAGAGAGAGTCAGTGAAAGAGAGGGAGGGAGGGAGTGGGAGAGAGATAGAGGGTAGAGGGTGTAGACATAGAAAATGTACTGTTTAACATTGCACATCTGATCCTGACTACTAACACCATTTCATCCTAAATCATCCCTAAGTCTAACCATTTAATCAAATTCCCTTATTTGATTAAATTCATCAATTTTCCTCCCTTAATTAATTAAATCATTTATTTGATTAAGTCAGTCTATTCCATTAATTAAATCAATCAACCTGATCTAATTATATCTATTTAATTAAATAATTCATTTTATTTGATTAAATCTCTAAAAGTCATCCTATTGAATTAAATAAATTAACATTTTTTTGATTTAATCTAACTTTCACCTTCTTTAGTTAAATAAATCAAATATATTTATTTAACTATCTCTAAATCCTTTTCTTCTCATATTTGATTTAAACAAATCCATAAAATCTAAATCAATATGTCACATAATTTTGATCCTCATTAAATTAATTAATCCTCAATTAATTTAATCTTGATCCATGTCCCACCTCTAGCTTTTTCCACCTACACATGAAAATAGATTTAATTCATTTATTAAATCTCTATTTTCTCTCAACATGGCATAAATAGAGAATATTCCCTCAAATTGAATTCAAAATCCAACTTGACTTGTCCCTTCCAAAAAGGCATTTATTTCATCTTACATGTCCTTTTGCATTGAGCCAAGTAGCATTTAAGGCATTCTTTTTTCCCTCTTACATGTCATTTCAACATTTTCAAATTTCAAATATTGCATTTATGGGAACATTCATCAAAATGTGCACATCCTTCATCCATTCATATGTTGACAAGTGGTACCTTGCCATTTGTTGATTCTTAGTCCCACATTGCTCCATTTTGGACATCTCTTCAACTTTATTTTCTATAAATAAGAGGCTTTGTTCCTCATTTGATCATCCCCAACTTGAGTAAACTTACTATACTCAAATCCATAGCAATCTATCATCAATTTCATCTAAGCATAGTTAAGATTTTTGCATATTTTCAACATGGAGCTCCATTGAAGTCATCACCACAAGCATGCATCTTTCATCAATCATCTTCATCACATCATTAGAGTTGGGAAAGGGCCAATTTTCACATCAAATTGACACCAATTCCCCCATGGGATCAGGAGTTTGCATTACTTTCAATAGGATTTAATATATTCTCTTGTTCTTTCATTGTACTCTTCTTTTGATTCCTATTTGAGTTTTGTTAATGGATTTCATGGGGAATCCTTGTTCTTACTTGAATACAATATTCTAATGTGTTTGTTTATGGTGTTTTGCAGGTATAGGGATTGAGGCTCTATAAAGGGTTAAGGGTAGAGGGGAGAGATATAAGGAGGAGTGTGAGAGAGAGAGAGACCCAGAGAGGGAGAGAGGGGTAGGAGAGAGAGAGAGAGAGAGAGAGAGAGAGAGAGAGAGAGAGAGAGAGAGAGAGAGGGGGGTAGAAGGTTAAAGGTTAAGGGTAGAGGGGAGAGATAGAGGAGCAGTGAAAGAGAGGGAGAGAGTGGGTGAGAGATATAGGGTAGAGGGTTAAGGGTAGAGGGAGAGAGAGAAGGAGGAGAAAGAGAGAGACCCGAGAGAGGGAGAGGGGCAGGAGGGAGAGAGAGAGAGGGTAGAGGGTTAAGGGTTAAGGGTAGAGGGCAGAGGGTTTGTGTATTTAGGGTTTAAGGGGTTAAGGGCAGAGGGAGAGAGATAGAGGGAGGACTCGAGAGAGAGACCCGAGAGAGGGAGAGGGGTAAGGAGGAGAGAGGGAGAGAGGTAGAGGGTTAAGGGTAGAGGGTTTAAGGGTTAAGGGTAGAGGGGAGAGTAGATAGAGGGAGGAGAGAGAGAGACCTAAAGGAGGAGGGACTGAGAGAGAGGAGGGAGAGAGATATAGGGTATAGGGTTAATGATAGAGGGTAGAGGGTTTAAGGGTTAAGGGTTAGGGTTTAGGATAAAGGTAGAGGGAGAGATATAAAGGAGTGAGTGAGAGAGAGAGAGCAGAGGGTAGAGGGTTTAGGGTTTATGGTTAAGGGTAGAGGAGAGAGATAGAGGAGCCGGAAAGAGAGGGATGGAGGTGAGAGAGAGATAGAGGAGTGACTCAGAGAGGGAGAGGGTGAGAGAGAGAGAGAGAGAGAGAGAGAGAGAGAGAGAGAGAGAGAGAGAGAGAGAGAGAGAGAGAGAGAGAGAGAGAGAGAGAGAGAGAGAGAGAGGTTTTAAGGGTTAAGGGTAGAGGGGAAAGAGATAGAGGGAGTAGCTGAGAGAGGGAGAGGGGGTAGGAGGGAGAGACTTGAGAGAGAGAGGGAGTTGGAGAGAGATAAAGGGTATATAGGATTAATGGTAGAGGGTATAGGGTCTAAGGGTTTAGGGTTTAAGGGTTAAGAATTTTGGGTTTAGGGTTAAGGGTAGAGGGAGAGATATAGAGGGAGTGGAGTGAGAGGGAGAGAGACCTAAGAGAGGGAGAGGGGGTAGGAGAGTAGAGGGGAGAGAGATAGATTGAGTGTTTGAGTGAGAGATTCGGGAGAGAGAGAGAGGGAAAGCGATAATATTTAAATATTTTATATATTAGTAATATATATATATATATATATATATATATAAATATTTATACATTAACTAAAATATAGAAATAATATTTAAATATTATACATAATAATATAATATATTATATATTATACATAATTCCATAAGAGATTATCATAAATTTGATATTATATATTAAATTATAAACTATATTGTATATTCTAATCTAGATATATTAAAATAAACTATAAACTATTTATTGCATTTTTTAAATCATATATTCTAAACTATAATACATTTTTTAAAATCCTATATAAAAGATATTAGATATCCGATTAGATTGGATATCCAATTGAAATTGGATATCCGATTTGAATTAGATATCCAATATTTTTGACAAAAACATTACTGCCTAGGGGTTAGCCTCAGGCTTGCTTTGGAATTTGGCTAGGACATGTCAATCCTAAGAAGTCAACACAAAAAACATGTTAACAACTTACCTTGCTTTTCTAGACTTCACCCATGTGGCTGACGACTTTTTTTTTACCCAAAATTGATGAAACAATAAGGGTTTCTAAAGAAGATTCTCAGCTTTCCACCAATATAAATTATTCTTTACTTTGAATTTAATAAATAATTATTATTCATTTTCTATTAGAATTACGACTAATGTGCTGATTGATAGGCTAATTGAAAAAAATATATAGCTTTCAAATGGTATCACATTTTTTGAATCCAAAACATGCGTCACATTCTATGCTTTGCTTTCTATAGGATTAAAAAAAAAATTTGAATTTTATGAAGTTTTGGCCAAGTTAAGCTGCTTAGACATACGAGTTTTTTATATTTTTTAAAAGTTGTAATAAAAAAATCATAATTAATTATTTACTTGGAAAAAATTACAAAAAAATATGCATCACATCGGGACATGAGTCCTCTACTTATATATAAAATTTATAAAAAATATTATCATTTTATTGTGGTTAGGGTGGTCAGCAGACACCTACTTCTTATTTTTCCCCGAAATTTAAGTACTACTGCATTGAAATGTCAAATTTTCACTAAAAAGATTTAAAAAAAAAAAAAACCTAGTATTTTAGAAACTACATTCAATTTGCTACAAATTCTATTCTTACATATTTTTGAAATAATATAGATAACTTATTCAATTTTTTACGTCAAGTTGCATAACTCTGATTTTTTTGAATTTTCATTGCCACTTAAGGGCCTTGTTTTTCCATGATGATCCTGTACATACCCAAAATATTGTTGAGGAGATGTTAGTGGCATGAATTATTAGGAATAGACAAAGTGCTTGCTCCTCGCCTATGGTGATGGTGCGAAAGAAGGATGAAACTTGGCACATATGCCAGGACTATAGAGTGCTCAACATGTACACCATCAAAGATGAGTTTTCTATTCTAACCATTGATGATTTTCTAGATGAATTGGATGGAGATATATATTTTAGAAAGTTAGATCTTAGATCAAGTTATCACCAAATTTGAATTAAGGATGAAGATATGTGTAAGAAAATATTTAGCTCACGAGAGTCATTATGAATTTTTGGTGGTGTCATTTGGTCTTAACAATGCACCATCTACATTTAAAAGTTTGATGAATTCCATATTTAAGAAATTCTTGAGGAAATTTGTATTAGTGTTCTTTGATGATATATTGATTTATAACAAGATATGGGAAGAACATTTAATACATTTAGATCAAGTATTACATGTTCTCAAAGATCATAAACTCTATGCTAAGCCATCCAAGTGTGCTTTTGGTCTCAATGAGGTGGAGTACCTTGCACACATAGTTTCACATGGAGTAAAAGTGGATCCTAACAAAATTAAGGCTATCAAGGAATGGCCTATTCCAAAAACCATTAAGAAATTGAGGGGTTTCTTGGGATTGACTGGATACTATAGAAGAATGTGAAGAATTATGGCCGTTTAACAACACCTTCATAACTTTATTGAAGAAGGATTATTTTCGTTGGAATGAATCCACTAATGTAGCATTTGAAATGTTGAAGGAGGATATGTGTACAACTCTAGTGCGTTCCACTCCAAATTTCACCAAGGATTTTATTTTGGAATGTGATGCTTCAAGGAATAGTATAGGCGTAGTTCTCATGCTACCTCTTCTTCATGCAATAAAATAATGGAGGCCTTACCTAAAGGATAAACACTTCAAGGTTAAGACAAATCATGATAGCCTAAAATATTTTTTGGAACAAAGATTATCTTCTGAAGAACCACAAAAATAGGTCACTAAGATGTTGGGATATGATTTTGAAATTGTATATAAGAATGGGAAGCAAAATGATGTGGCAGATGCACTATCAAGGAAGGATGAGAAGGATGAAGCTTTATCATGTGCCATTTCAATATTATGAGAAGATTGAGTAGTAGAAGCCAAAGTGGAGTGGAAAAATTATGTTGCTACAAGTAATCTCATTCAACAACTACAAAGTGATCCTAATAATTTAGATAACTTTTTTTGGAAGGGAGATACTTTGAGGTATAAAGAGTGATTGTATCTTTGCAATAATTCCTCTCTCAAACAAAATATTCTCACAAAGGTTCATGAGTCTCCAATGGGTGGTCATTCAATATTTTTGAAGACATCATTGTCAAAAAAGACTTCTTTTGGGAAGGGCTAAAAGGAGATGTTAAAAAATTTGTGGAAGAATGTTTAGTCATCAAAATGAAAAGATAAGGGGACAAGGGACTCCCTTGGCGGATACCACCAGAAGCTGAGAAGAAACCCTAAAGAGTACCATTTATAATCACATAAAACTTGGGGAAGGTGACACACCCTTGAATGAGTTTCAAAAATTTACTAGAGAACTTGAACCTACAAAGAGATTCAAACAAAAAATTCTAGGACACTTTTTCATAGGCTTTTGATATATCCACCTTAAGATCCATACTTTCATTTTTTATTTTTCCATGGGGTGGAGGGTTTCATGGACCAACATGATAACATCCATAATTTCCACCCCCAAAACAAAACCTTTTTGATCAAGATGGATCAAATTGTCCAGAAAGGGTTTAATATGATTTACCAATAGCTTGGAATAAATTTTGTAGAACGTATTGGAAAGACTGATAAGGTAAAAATTAGACCGTCTATTGGCCCCAAAATGCTTGGGAATGTGAATAATGAAGGTGTTATTGAATTCCTTGAGGATATTACCAGTAGAGATGAATTCAATAATAATAGACATGACATATTGCCCAATGATATCCCAAAAATTTTGGAAGAAGAAAGTTCGGAAACCATCAGGACTAGGGTCCTTAAAAGGGATAAGGGAGAAGACTACCTCTTGGATTTCATTAGTTGAAGCACATCTTTCCACAAACAAAATATCTTGCAAAGAGAGAGGGGAATAACACCAAAAAGGTCATCATCCATAGAATTGGTCTTGGGTGGATTAAGGAGGTTATTAAAGAAAGAAACACGGGAACAAGCCAAATCTTCCTCAAAAGACAACATAAAAACATCATCAGAAATAAAATCAGAAATGTTGTTCCTCTTCTTGTATCTAGAAGCCATCATGTGAAAGAACCTGGTTTTTTTATTCCCCTCATGGAGCCATTGAATCTTGGCCTACTATTTCCAATAAACCTCTTCCTTCTCAATAATGTTATAAAGCTCACTTAACAAAGTCTTTTCCTTATCAATCAAAACCACCTGAGCACTTGCTTCCATATCCTTTTGGATCTATGTAAGCTAAAATTTAAGAGAATTTTTTCTCAAAAATGTTACCAAAGAAACTCCTACTCCATTCCTTAGATTGAATTTGAGGGGTTTAAGTTTGAATGTCAGATTAAACATAGGAGAGCCACATCCCCTAACCTTCCACCACATAGAGATAAGGTCTCTAAATTGTAGGTGATATATCCACATGAGCTCAAATAGAAAGGGGGGCTTAATCTTAAGAGGAGGGGTATTCCATTGTAGAAACATCGAGGTATTATCCAAGCCAATCCTTACAAGGGAAGACAAGGAGAGGGAGGCCATATCCCAGTTGGAGGAAACCATAATCTATCAAGCCTTACTTGAATAATATTTTATCCAACATGTTTATTAGACCAAGTGAAAGAACTTCCCTCGAGGTCTAGATCAGACAGGCCGTGATCATACAAGAAGGTGTTAAGGTCCAACATACTATCTGAAAAATCCATAATACCACCTAGCTTCTTGGAGGGAAAAAGGGCATATTGAAGTCTCCCATCACCATCTAGTTACTAAGTAAAAAGGTATTCCTACATCCCAATAGGTCAACCAAGTATTCCTCCTTAGAACCACATTATTAGGCATATAGCCATTAGATAAAACCCATTCTTGAAGACTGAAACATTGAAAGAAGTGAATAGTTAGAAAAAAATTGTCTTTTGAAATTAGGGAACCCTTGAGGAAAGGTTTCCATGTTGTAACCAACCCACTAGAAACCCCACTTACATCAACCACCAAATGGGGTGCACTGGGCCAAATAAAATTGCTAGATTTGTCAAAATCAACAACATCCATTTTAGTTTCTTGTAAAAGGAGAATATCAGGCCTGAACTCTTTAATAAAATATTTTGACAATATACTTCCTATGAAGGCTATTGAGCCCTTAGATATTCTAGGATAGGATCAAAATTTCTTACTATGTTTGGAGCCAATATGATCCAAAGTTTTCTGATTTCTATTAGCAATATCTCTCACCGTATTCTTCTATCTAGTGGTTTTAGCTAATTTCCTCCTGACCTTAGAATTGGTCCCGACATCAACCAAATTCCTTGGGATAGCCAACTTGGGTGAGTAGTGAAAACCATCCAAACTTTTACCAATAGGTGTAGGAGGAATCACACAAGGGATAACCAAAAACACATCTTCAGGGATCACCGCTAGGGAATCAACCATTTTCACCATAAAAGCAACATCTGGTAAGGGGTTCAAGGTCAATGTAGAAGAGGGATCCACCAGGATAGCATTTAATAGGAGGGAATACATGGGGAAACATTGGTCCAATGAAAGAGACTAATAAAAGGGTGAGGAAATAGGAATCTGGCTAGAAGAAGTAGGCTTAGTGTGCTTAGACATCAACGAGGGGGAGAGAATCAATAAGCTAGGAAGGACAAACTAACTAGTCTAGGAAAGGGATAGGACATGGAGCTTAGGAAAAAATAGTGAGGCCAAGGCCAAAACTAGTTGGGGATAGCCAGCTTCTAGCCTGGGAAAAAAGGCCTCCACATTTCCCTTTATCATAGGGGTTGAAACCTTCAATAAAAATTTGGGACGTGCATTGCACAAATGGCTAACTGAAGAACAAATTTTACAAAGCAGAGATGATTTTTCATATTCAATGGCTTGAGACCACTTACCAAGCTTGGATTCAAGAGTAACTAAGGTCAGGATCACCTTATTTGGTTCAATGCTCACACAAAAATGAGCAAACACCATCCCAGTTCATTCCTTTGTGGCATAATATAGAGAGAAAAAGTTTCCAAAGGAGTTGGCTATTCTTGCAATAATCTCCTCATCCCAAAACGTCAAGGGAAGGCTTGGAAGCTGAACCTAGGTTGGGAGTGAAATCGCCAAGTGAGAAGAAGGATCAAAGCTCGGTCACCACTTGCATAGAGCAAGAATCTGTTTACCAAAGAACTAATGCCCCTAGTAAGGGTAGACACACAATCCTCATGCAGGATGAAGATGAATTAGAAAAGGGAATTTAAAGAGAGAAAAAGTGGAAAAGGAACCTTTAACAACCTAGAGGGAAGAAGCCCACTTGCGAATAGACTCAATGTTAGGCCGCCTACCCACAAACCTTCCATTAAGACAATTTTCCATTTTGGCCAATGAGAAATCTATGAAAGGGTACCTAATTTTTATAATGGTACCCTCATCCGATGCATAATCTAGACCCCATCCTTGACCACACAAGGGTTTTTGGGAAAAAGCTCTTTCTAGATAAGTAGTGGGGGTACCTTTTATGGAATAGAGGAGACAAGAGGTGACACAAGAGGTCTGTGATTTCCATTGGGAGACACACCCTTCCTGACAAAAGTGCCAAAATCAACTCGCACTAGGGGACATGAACCAAGAGATTCTTGCCTAGCTCCATTAGCCTATGCTTCCCACATTTCAAAATCACATATCTAGGTTTGTTGTTAGTAAAAGATAAAGAAAAAAGAAATAAAAATAAGATGGGATATATCTATACCTATTAATAGGTTTACATTGTCTACTAGATTTTTTAGTGGTGTAACAAGATGCTCTAGTTGTTCCTAGGCGATCCCACAATAATGGGTTGCACTTTTTGGAAAAACTTGACATTGGAATCAACATTTTTCACCAAATCTTTACTTCCTTACACCTATAGCAGCTACACCATTAAGAATTTGAAGATGGAGAAAACTAGTGATTTGTGAGATTTGTGTGTAGATTCTAATTATAATTTTTTTAAAAAATAACAATAAACTGTGAATCTTTTATGTAATTTTTAATAACTTATTTTTCCATTAAATTACATTTAAAAAAAAAGTGATATTTACTATGTAATGTATAAATTTTTTTATAAAAAGGATAAAATTATAATTTTTAAAATAAAGATTTGTCACACCAATATCTAGGGAATGGATATTTTTTCATAATTTTTTATTGCATATTTTTTTGAATAATTTTCTAAGTCAGAGTAATTATAATTTGGATAGAGGTGTATTGTGTAACACATATCTTTTTTTAATAAATTTGAATTAACTTATTCTTTTTTGGTTGCAATAAGGACATCAATACCTAGTGGACATGTATTTTTTAGATTTTTTTCTCTATTTTCCTACTTTTTATGTGTGAAAAAAAGACCTTGATGTTCATTGAAAATCCTACATTCACAAGAAATAAAAAATAAATATAATAATCAAATTAAATATATTTTAAATTATACTTTTTGGGAAGCTTATAATAAGGGCTACATACTTCTAAAACATAAATTTTAAATGAATTCATTTGATCCCCCAAAAGGTAAATCAAAAGTGATTTTTTATCATCATTTTGATAGGTGTAGAGGAGACTCCATTATAGGTATGGTTTAAAATAGTGAGGTTCTATCCAAGGGGGTTTGATCTAAGGGGCTATGATAAAACCCTCTTTAATTAAAATCCTTTAAATGGAACCTTCCAAGGCTTAAATCATTATATTTTCTAAAAATATGCGATTTCAGGAAAAAATTAGGATGTCCCAGAAAGTGTAACCCATTATTGTGGTAGCACCATCCTCTTTAAAATTCTCTTCTAACCCTTCTTCTTCACCTTCATGTTTATCATGTTGTGGTACATGCACATTTCTTGTGGTTATTCTACATGTGTATCTTTTTGTGGTTCAACCTTAATATCAAAATGCACCATTTTGTTATGCTTTACATGAGGTTATTCATCATTTTTAAATTCCTTAAGCTCACTAAAAATTACATCTGTAGAATATATCATTTTAATTGCTATATGATCCTAAAGCTTATAAGCCTTAATGTTCTCATCATTACCCACAAAAAAAATTGTTAGCTCTAAAACAAAGCTTAAAACTTTTTCTTCAGGATTATGAACATATTCCTTATTGCTAAAAACTCTAAAATTAGAAATTGATGGTTGTTTACCTATCCATACCCTCTCTACCACTCTATTTTGTTGTGGGGTATATGGAGTTGTTTTCCGCTTAACAATTCTTGCATTCTTACAATAGTCATCAAAGAGTGTAGAGAAAAATTCACCACCATTATCTATTCTTAAAACCTTTACTTTTCTATTAGTTTGTTTCTCAACAAGTGTTTTAAATTCTTTAAATATAGAAAAAAAATTCTGCTTTAGAAATTAAACCCATGAATATCTAGATTAATCATCAATAAAAAAAACACAGTAGCAATACTTTCCAATAGATGGTGCATCCACAAGACTAAATACATGACTATGAATTACCTCAAAAACATTTTTAGCCCTAGTACTTCTAGATTTCAATGATACTCTATGTTGCTTTCCATACACACAATGTTATAAAAAATCAAAATCAATAGAGTAACTTGACAAAGCATCAACCATACTTTTATTTATGAGTGTTTTGAAACCTTTTTCACCAATATGACCCATATTGTGGTGCCATAACTTACATGATACAGAGTCATTAGTTACATTAATAGAGTTACAAAAAATAGATGCATCAAGTCTAAATAGGGTTCCACACCTATTACCCTTATCTAAAACCAAATTCCCTTTCATTAACTTACAACCACTCTTTTCAAAAGTAAAATGCACCCTTAAATCATTCATTTCAGATACAAAAAATAAATTTCTAGCTAAAACAAGGATGCACAATACATCTTTAAGGGTTTTAGCCCTTCCATCATTGAAAATTAGTTTTACCTCCTATTGGCCTATAATTTTTTGTGTTATTGTCCCCAAGGGAAAATTTCACGCCATCATAAGCTGAATATGCTAAAATCATTCCTTATAATGAGTGAAGTGGTAGGATGCACCTAAATCTATTAACCAAGATTCATCATAAGTCATATTATAAAAAATATTAAAAGAATCAATAGCTTCATCATTAGAGAATTTATCTGTAGACGAATCATCATTATTTTATTTTTATTCTTACATTTATTTTTGAGATGCCCCTATTTACCATAATTCTAACACCTCAATCTACTCTTACCAAGTGTTTTGACCTTCCCTTTGAATTAGAATGATCCTTAGAATTGTCCTTTTCAACTTTCTTTTTGTCCTTACCTTTTTCCTTATATCTACCTTGTACATGCAATGAATCTTTAGAACCCTCTAAGTTCTTCTCCTAATTTCCTCTAAAAGTAGAGTGGTAATGAGGGAATCCAACTTTAGATCATATGAAAAAGAACCACTAATTGCAACAACAAGATTATCCCAAGATTCATGTAATGAAAATAATAATAAAATACATTTATTCTCATCTATGTTTATATTAATTGATTTTAACTGACTTAGGATTATATTAAATGAATTCAAGAGTTCTGCAATTGAGTCTCCATTATTCATTTGAAGAGAATATAACTTTCTTTTGAAAAATAACTTGTTAATGAGACTCTTAGTTTGGTATATCTCTTCTATTGTATTCCATAATTTATATGCAGTAGTCTCATTAGACATATTTAATAGAACAAAATTTGATAAACATAAATGAATAATGCCATGAGCCTTTTTATCTAATTTAATATATTATTCATCTAACATACTATCTGGTTTCTTCTCTTTACTAACAACAATCCATTAATCTCTTTCTTCCAAGAGATCCTCCATCTTTAACTTCCAAAGCTCATACCCAATATTGTTGAACTTTTCAATGTCCAACTGAGATGAGCTAGCCATGAGTAACCATAACTCAAAAATTACATGGAGAAACCCTTGCAATAAAATACTCCACACCTAAAGAGATCCAAGACTTCTATTAATCCTTCAAATGAGTTACATTAGTACAACTTCTCACTCTAAATCACCGCAACAATTTATTACTTCACCAACTTGTAAATTAACTTGTTTTTCCTTAAACTCAGGCAATAAATACATAGGCATAAGAGAAACCATAAATCAAGAATGGTTTCTAAAACCATTTAGGCATAAATCACAAAAATAAGAAATTTCCTCTTCCAACTTGTTATTGTATCCACTTTTTAGTAATGTGCTCATGCAAACTAAAAAATATTTCTTATCTTCTCTAATTTCACATTTAACTTCTACTTTTTCACATGCTCTTTCTAATTTGAAAACTAAAAAACACTTTGCAAGTTTTCATAGTTGCATTTAAAAACTTTCATGAAAACTAAAAGATAATTACAAATTTATAATTAATAATTAAATACAAAGCAACATTGAGACATTTACTCAAAAATATACATACAAATCAAAATAAGTGAGCTAAATATAATCACAGGTCATGCTGAACTATTAAAATATTCTTAAAACAAATTTTTACCTATGCATATCATGAAATTGAAGGGACATTTACAAACCTATATATCCTAATTCATTATTATCATTTGTATATTTAACCAACACATTATATTGTTTAAATGGGTGTAGAAAGAAAGATTACTTAACTATGAAAAGATCTCCCTTCTACATGCCATCTACTCTAGCTTCAACATGTTTAAATTAATCTTTCTTCATTCAAATCTCATCCTTTCTTCTTTTATGAAATATTCCCTTATTAACACTAATACTTGATTGGTTCCTCATGAAATTGATGATCCAGTGTGATGAAGATCCAATCCACCAATTCCATGCTAGCCCTCACTTGGTGACTTGATTTGCAGGGTTGATTTCTATCGGCCTCCCCTCTTTCTTTATCAAAATCACTTTTAGATAAAAAAGATGATGGATAACTATCAAGGGATTGAAAAATATTAAAGGGTAGTGGTGTAGGTGAATGGAGAGTGATAGCATAGGAAAATAAATTTCTCCTTTTATTCTTTTTTTTTAATCATTATTTATATGTTTTTTTCCCTCCTGCTAAGGTGCAGATGGATAAAAGACTCAGTAGACTAGGTTTGGTGCCATTGAACTAAAAAAACACAATACCTCTTGAAAGGATGAATTTTGTTTGGATTCTATGCTTGGGAGATAGAACAACAAAACTCAACACTCTCATTCAAGGATGACCCTAGATATCTCAACCTCAAGTGTGCAAAGGAGAAAGAGATCTTCCAATAGGGCTGTCCTAGGGGTTGATTGTAAACTAATGAGGGGTTCACCACCAAGATAGGGATTGGAAAGACAAATGAAATGCAAGATACAATGTTTAACCCTAATATGATGCAATATTTAACTAAATGACCTAAAAGTGCATGAAAATCAGAAGAGAGAGGTGAGATCTCAGAAGTGTGTACTTGGAAACTTGAAGAAGGCTGGAATGAGCTCTGAATTTCTGTAAATTCTAAAATTTTGGCATATTGGGACTCATATTCCAGTTTGGGTGTATTAGTCCTAGATATGGGTTTTTGGGTAGGAACAAGTTTATGGAAAAAGGGTCTCTAAAACTGCAAGGATCTTGAAAAATTCCTATAGTGGGACTCATACGCCACTTCTAGTGTATTAGACCCATTCTACTTTTTTGGAAAGTTCAAATATGTGTTCCAATCTTTGCTCTTCTCTCCCAAATTGATTTTTGGATCCAAATCTATGAAAATACCCACAAAACATAATATAGAATTGATTTTCTTAGACGGGGTTTTCCTTAGTCAAACCCCTAGTTTGGTTGTTAAATCTTGATAGAAACAATGAAATATGTATGTAAGTAGGAATGTAAACCCTAACCTTAAGTGTGTCTAAGATTAGGAAATCTGAAATACAATGCAACCGGCCTATTCTAATGTGTAAGAATGAGGTGCATGAATGAAACATAAAGATAAATGACTAAATTTGAGAGATCTCTAATCACCCAAATGAGCCCTAATAATTCTTGTACCTTCCTTAGGCTAAAATTAGATAGATAATGGAGGATGGAATAACTTAGGAAACAAGTCATTAGGCTTGGCTTGATGGCTAGTTGCATCTCCCCAACCTAGAATACATCATGATTCACCATAGACAACCATGATCTACCCTTGACAATGCTAGATATTGAATGAAAGGGAGCTTGAAGATCTACAAAAACACTTCGATGCTACTCCAAGACTTCAAATTTTTGTGATTTTGAAACTTTAAATGCTCTTGTGAAAGAATGATTGAAGATTCTTGAAAGCTTGGATCTTGAAATTTCTCTTGAAAAATAATTTCTTAGATGAAATAATGACTTAGAATCTTGCTTATAGAGGCATTAACACCTAATTTACCATTATTTAGATCTCAAAAGTCGATATCAACCAAAAATTTGAATTAAAAAATTGATTTTCCTACTCAAACCCTAAAAAAGTCCCCAAATGGGACTCATACACTAGCCCTGGCATATGGGTCCCACCTAGGGGGACTCATACGCCCAAGGTGGTGTATGAGTCCCACCCTAGTTTTTTGGGGTGGGTTGTTAAATTTTTTGATCTTTTTGATAATTTTGTCAGGTTTTTAGCTGAAATAATCCTCGAGATCAGAAATAAAGGGTCTTAGAGGCCTATTAAAGATGACTTAAAAGGGTATTTAATGCAAGGGTGCTAAAATAGGTCCAAATTAAGTGTGAAATTGCACCACTTTCAAGAGTGTACAATTTTATACACTATATTTAGCCCCCACTTTAGTGCCCATATGACTCTAAGTGCATATGCAAGCTAAAGGACTCTAACAATAAACTTTGTTTCATAAAAGGGTACACATATAAGTTTAGTCACAATACACAAGAATGAAGCCCCCACTGTAGCTATCTACAAAAACAACAATGTTAGGAACTACATCTTGCAACACAAATTCGTTAGTCATCCAAAAATCCTCTTATCTAAATTCTTCTAGAAATCAAATTCGAGGGTAGATGTATGCCCCCTTGATTCCGCTTGCTTTAGGAGGTGGAATCAAGGTAACCGTGTAACCACATCGAATAAGGTAATTTGTATCATAGGGTATTTCCAAGTACCATACTGAATAGTGATAGACATTTGATGAGGATGGGAGCAGAATCACGATTCCAACACAACAAACGATGTCAAAAAAATAGCTCTCTAGCTCCCATTATGTTAACTTGAATGAATGACACTTTTTAACCCTAATATAGTAAAAACCCTAATTTTTAGCATATAAGAGTAAAAAGTGAAGTGAATTTTAACCATTTTCTCTTTTACCTTCTTGTAGCTTGAGTTTGCTAGAGAGTGATTGAAGATGCAGAGCCGACGAGACTATGAGCTTTTGAGACTGAACGTCCTGCAGGAGGAGGTAGCCCGTGCTGAGCGATGATATTAGGTGAGTTGATTTTTCTACCTTAGCTTTGTCCTTACACATTTATTTTATGATTTTACGTATTTTCAGATAGATTTAGGACCCTAGAGAAAAAGTTTGCAAAGCATCCCCTTTTTTCATGAAGTGTCCCCTTTTTTCACAAAGTGTCCCACTTTGTCGTGAAGTGTCCCACTTTGTTGTGAAGTGTCCCACTTTATCGCGAAGTGTCCCACTTTTTTGCAAAGTGTCCCACTTTGTCGCAAAGTGTCCCGTTTCTTCCTAAAGTGTCCCAAAAGGGATTTAAAGCATCTAGGACCCTTAGAAAAGTACACTAAAACAACTTTACTACACTTTTTTAATTCTTTATGTATAGATGCAAGATTTTAGAATGCTTATAGGACATATTTTTGCTTTTTTGTTAGATTCCACCCTAGTTGTGGTAGCGTCTTACCAACAAACAAGTTTGTTTCCTTCAAGACCTAGCCCCAACTCTATCAGAGGATGAGACACATACTTTATAAATGACTGGATTATATTGGGCGTACCTCATGCCCCCCATGAGGTACAATGATGCTATGCTAATGGACTTGGGAGAGAAGTGGGATGCAGATACATGTATGTTTCATCTCCTGACAAGCGAGATGATGATCACTTTAGAGGATGTCCATCACATACTCTGAGTTCAGCTTCAGGGTGAGAGGGTATGTTTTCTAGGGGATCTATCATTTCACAAGATGATTTATATGATATGCAGTATTGTCTTGGAGGTTCGATTCATGATGACATCGTGGAGCCACAAATTGAGCTAGCATGGCTACTATATTCGAGAGCTCCACTTGTTGCATAGATTATGATGTTTACTGTAGCACTAGTACTTGTTCCTGATGGACATGGAGCACATTTAGAGGGAGGACTAGTACATATGATTCGACAGATGACAGAGTAGAGGACTGTGTACGCCTAGGGTGCAACATCCTTGCACACTTATAGTATGATCTAGGGTGATTCGTATACCCCGAGGTTGACAGTATGGTGCACTGTACACTACTATAGGTATGGTTCCTGGAGCATATCACGTGCACTAGGCTGACAGGGTATCCATATACATTATCCCTAGGTACCGTTGTGCATTCAACTATCCATTGAGGTAGCTATGGAAGTATGAGGATTTTTATTTTTAGAGAGTCAAGTTTGAACGAATGGATGATGAGATCATATGGAGACCTTACTAGCTTATACCACAGTGGCTTAATGTGACTCGTTAACCGAGGAGATTACAAATTAATAGATTTTTGATAGGAAGACATGATTACATAATTTGACCCTTCTACTATGGTCATGTAATGCGATAGTTTGGATAGGTCCAGGTACCACCCATGGTGTGTTCCTTCTTTAGGATATCAATATGGAGTACCTGAAGGATCAACGAAACTAGAAAGTTCATTACTGATGATGTCATCTATAATGAATCTAATTACAAGGATCATGATATGCCTCTGGTCTCTAATGCTGATTTCATAGTACCATAGATACCTATGAGGAGTGGTGGGAAACAACGTGGTCAACTCCTGTATTCCTGATGGATGAGCCGATAGGTGATGCAGGGCCACTCCTAGATCATATTGACAAGGAGGAGGATAGAGGTGAGGAGACACAAGTCAGGGTTGTAGACTTATTCAAAAATGTGATAGATGACGAGTATGATGAGGTTGCAGATCCTGATTATGATGAACAGGAGGAGGGGGATGAGGAGGAGGATGAGGAGGAGGAGTAGCTAATGAGTGAGGGTGATGAGATAGCAGGTGAGGATTCAGTGGGACACAAGTGGGAAGAGCTAGCTCTTACTCATGCGACTAGATCATGGTCAATAGCTGCAACACACACTAACACCTATAGTCATGGAAAGGCTAGCACATCCTCCATGCCTCCTACAAATGATGACGTTGTCTTTGCACAACTAGTTGGAGAGCTAGGTGATGATATTGTATTTACTGCCATGGTTTAAGTTTATGTTCATGCTTTATGCTTTAATTTTATGTCTATATATTTATCATGATGTGTACTAATTATATTTATGATTTCTATCTTGCAGGAGATGTGAGAGACTTGCATGATCTCTATTGTTAGGTTGTTGCTAAGATAGTTTCCCCATTAATCTATGAGGATGCTAGTGATACAAACTATGTGCCTCCACCCATCGTGGAGTGGGATCTAGAGTTGTTCGAGTTGTACGTCAGATTGTGGGAAACATATGAGAGTTTTATGAGGTGCACCCACCGAGCCAAGGATGCCCATGAGGATGCTGAGTCATCCAATCCCCAACAGAGGTCGAGAGACTTTAGTCAGAGGTGTCCAGGCTATAGGTGGAGAGAGATCATCTAGCGGAGGATCGTCAGGAGGCCCTTAGATGAGTACAACATTTATAGTATGCTCTAGATGTACTCAAAAGATTGCAATCATGATTGCATAGCACCGTCTCTCGATGAAATTCCTCCAGAAAAATACGAGCACCAAATCTCAAGGGATATGGTAGTCACATACCTCATTAGCATTGTATATATTGATGAAATGTACTCAAAATTTATATATATATATATATATATATATATATATATATATTGTTATTTTATGTTTATGTGTTTAATGTTAAATGGCAGTGTGATTTATCAAATAATATTTGTAAGAATATTTAATAAATGTCTCCATGATTTAACATGTTTTATGTGATATAATTAAAACTTATTCTAGTTTCTCTTAGATGCAACATTGTGATTAAGTATGTTATGCTAAATTAAATGCACCTATGATCTAATTAAAGAACATTAAGTGCATATAAGGATCTAAGAGAACACAACATACAAGGTTATCTTGAATAGCATGAAACCTAAAGTAACCACCTAAAAGTTAATTTAAATAATTACTTTAGTATTCAAGACACACAAATAATTGTTTCTCAAGAACGAAGCAATGTGAGAGCACATAGAACATCATATAATAACTATAACACCACTTCTTTATAATTCACACTATTTAAGAAGATTAGAAATAATACCAACATAAGTGTGTGACATTTATAGGTTCTTTAAGAGGTGTACCATTCATTTCTATTAATGTATATGCTCTAGACCCAAAGCTTTCATTAGTTATATAACATCCTAACCAATTAGGATTGAATTTTCCTTTTTCAGTCAGGTTGGTATTGACATTATGTTGATTTTTGAATAACACCAAATCACCTTTAATGAATACATGAGGAATGAAATGAGCACTATAATTACACTACAATTTTCTAGCATAAGCTTGGAGATGTTCAAGAGCGTTAATATGTTGTTCATCAAGCATCTCAAGCTAATGCAATCATTGTTATTTATAAGTGTTTTCATCAATAAGTCCTTGAAGAGCAATCCTTAATGTAGGGATCTCTAACTCTAAGGGAATTATCACCTCAGTACCATAGACAAGGTTATAAAGAGTCAACCTGGTGAATTTTCTTATACTAGTACGGTAAGCCCATAATGCATATGTCAACTGTGTGTGCCAACCCTTATTGTGTTTATTTATTGTCTTCCTTAAGATTTGTTCGAGAGTATTATTAGTTGATTTGGATTGACCATTAGTAAGGTGTTGAGAAACGATGTTGAATGTTAAATGTTTCTAGGAATTTCTTCACATCTTTATTCTTAAATAGTGTTCCATTGTCTAAAACTAATGTGGAATGTTCCAATATAAAACAACATATTACATCAATAGTTGTTGATCGAAGAGGGATAGCTTCTACCCATTTTTTGAAATAACCTATTACTGTTATTATAAAAGTGTGCCCAACTGAAGAAGGAGGCGAGGTTTTTCCAATCAGATCTAGTTCCCATACTGAGAACGACCAAATAGGAATTTGGGCTCGAAGCTCAAAAATGGGAGCATGAATCAAATTGCTATGTTCCTAACATTTGTGACATCTCTTAACATACTTGAAGCAATATTTTTCCATATGTCTCCAATAATATTCCATGCCAACAAGTTTTTGAACTAATTATCTTCCTCCAAAATGGCCCCCACAAGCACCTGCATGAGCTTCTTCAAGTGCTATGGGGATTTCAGATTCTTTAAGGCATCTAAGTAAAAGACCATTAAAGGATATTCTGTATAACACGTCGGTGAGAATTATATATTTAGATGCAAGTTTTCAAAGACGATCTCAATTATTTTTAGTTGTTGGCTTAGGAAAGGTACCTTCTTTTAAATAATTAAATATCAGAGTATTCCATTCACTAGAGCTTTCCATAGTTGTTTATAATACTTCTTTTGCTTTGGATTTGATTCATGGGTTTATAATTGTATGGACAATAAATGTGAAATACTTTGAAGGATTTTGAGGGGATATAAGAGAAGCTACACTTGCCATTGCATCCGTATGCTGATTATCCTTTTGTGGGATGTTATCAATGGTAAATGACTTGAACTTCTCTAACAACTTCATTGTGAGATCCTTGTATTTCAATAATTTTTCATGCTTTGCTCGATATGTCCCATTTATTTCCTTAATGAATAATTGTGAATCACCAAATATCTTAATATTTTGAACTCCTAAAGCTAAAATAGTGTGTAAACTAGCAATTAATGCTTCATATTCTACCGTGTTGTTGGTGCATAGGAAGTTTAAGTGATAGGATAAGGGAATATGCTTCCCTGCGGGTGAGACTATTATAACCTCAATGCCAAAGCCTATTCTACAATTAGATTCGTCAAAGTATAATTCCCATGTTTCTTCATCTTTTTGAATAGCCAACACATTCTCATCAAGGAACATTTCTATATTAGGTATTGCCAGGGGTGAGGGAGCATCTGCTAAGTGGTCGGTTAGGGCTTGTCCTTTAATTTCTTTTTATGAAAAAAATTTAAGGTCAAACTTTGTTAACAACATAACCCATTTAGCTAAACGTCCTGATAAATCTATTTTAGTGAAAATATGTTTTAGAGGATCGAATTTTGTCATCACATTTATTTTAGCATTCGGTAAGTAATGTCTCAACTTACTAGTAGCGAAGACAAGAGCCAAAAAAAGTTTCTCTATTATTATATATCATTTCTCATAATCAATCAAAGTTTGACTAATGTAATAAACATGATGCTCTTTACCATTCTCATCTTGTTGAGTGGGTATGTGTAGGATCATCATGGAAAAAATAGGCCCTTAAGTGGCAAAAAATTTAGAAAAATCAGAGTTACGTAACTTGACGTAAAAATTTGAATAAGTTATCTATATTATTTCAAAAATATGTAAGAATAGAATTTGTAGCAAATGGAATGTAGTTTAAACTACTAGGTTTATTTTTAAAAATAAAATCTATTTGGTGAGAATTTGAAATTTCTATGCAGAGTACTTAAATTTCAGGAAAAATAAGAAGTAGGTGTTTGTCTGACCACCCTAACCACAATAAAATGATAATATTTTTTTATAATATTTTAGATATAAGTAGAGGACTCATGTCCTGATGGGATGCATATTTTTTTTGTAATTTTTTTCCAAGTAAATAATTAATTATGATTTTTTTTATTACAACTTTAAAAAAATATAAAAACTTGTACGTCTAACCACCTTAACTTGGTCAAAACTTCATGAAATTCAAATTTTTTCTTTTAATCCTATAGTATATGAAGCATAGAATGTGACAAATGTTTTAGATTCAAAAAATGTGATGTCATTTGAAAACTATAGATGTTTTTCGATCAACCTATCAATCGAGACTTTAGTCATAATTCAAATAGAAAATGAAAAATAATTATTTATTAAATTCAAAGTAAATCATAATTTATATTGGTAGAAATATGAGAATATCCTTTAAAAACCCTTTTCATTTCATTAATTTTGGGTTAAAAAAAGTCATTAGCCACATACCCTACAAATACCCATCATATTGCCACTTTTTGGCCCATCATGATCCTGGACATACCTGAGCGAAAAATATTATGAGAGAATGGGCCGATGCTACTATGTAAAGGATGAATGGTTTTTTTTGCATAACAGGTTGCAAACTAGGTGGAGTAGCGAGATAATCCTTCAAACTATCAAAATGTTGTTTACAATCCTCGTTCCAATCAAAGTGCACATCTTTCTTAAGGAGATGTGTAAATGGTAATGTTTGATCCACTAAGGATGCTACAAAATGATGGATAGCTTGAATTCTTCCTTGTAAGGTACATAATTGAGAGATTTTTCTAGGAGGTGACATGTTAACTATAGCATCAGTTTTCTTCGATTCCACTTCAATGCCTCTGTGAAATATGATAAAAGCTAATTTTTTTCCATTATCTACACCAAAGACACACTTTTTCAAATTCAATGTCATGTTTTATTTTTTCATTCACTCAAAGATCTTGTGAAGGATATTTACATTGTCTTGTCTAGTTAAAGATTTGGCTAGAATGTCATCGATATAATCTTCCAAAATCTTAGGTATGTATTCATGAAATATTAATGTCATAGCTCGTTGATATGTTTCTCCAACATTCTTCAATCCAAAAGGCATCATGACCCAACAAAATGTTCCCCAAATAGTTGTAAATGCTATTTTGTATTGATTTTGAGGATCAATAAAGATTTGTTTGTACCCAGAAAATTCATCCATGAATGACAATAAAGCATGTCCCATAGTGGAATCTACTATCATATTGATATTAGGAAGGGGAAAGTCATCTTTTAAACATGCTTTATTCAAATCATGAAAATCTGTACACATCCTAATATGATTATCAGGTTTTGCAACTGCAACAATGTTTGAGATCCAAGGAGAATAATCTATAGGCCTTATGAAACTAGCCTCAAGGAGTTTTTCAATTTCTCCCTTAACTAGAAAGGCTATCTTAGGATTCATCTTTCTTATCTTTTGTCTAACTTGTTTGGCATTTTCAATAAGGACTCTGTTGTGTGTCACTATCTTAGCATCGATTCTTGACATATCTGAATAATTCCAAGCAAAAAGCTCAGGAAAGTCATGGAGTAAAATTGCATGATATTCTTGTTCTTCATCATCAAGGCACTTTCCTATCTTAATTACTTTCTCCTTATCATTGATGTCCATTGGTATGTCAATTGTATCTCCTAGAGGAAGTGCACTTGGTTTTGGAAATTTAGGGTTGTATTCTTCTTTACTCATGTCCATCCGACTACTTTCCTTTTCTCCATTGTTTTTTTTGGTGCTAATCATAACACATGTAACCCGTTTCTTTTGAGGAGGAGTAGATGGTTTATCATAAACTCCTAGCATTTTTTTCAAGGCTTCATCATCTTCAAAGTATTCCCATGATGGTTCACAATTCATATCAAGCAATTCGGGATGTTTCAAGGTGACATTGATTTTAGGTCTACACATAATGGTGTTGATGTTTAACGAGGGTCTTTTATTTGTTTGCATTATCTTAGAAGGATACTATCCCAAACCACTTTTTTTTTTCTTGCATATTAGGTTCCACATGAACACGAATGCCTTGTTATTTCTTTCCACATCCTTTTCCACTATAACCCAGTTGCTTCATAAGTTCATAACCTCTCCCATAAATTCATTCCATTTCGTTCAGGTTTGGTGGTTGTTGGTAGTCTATCTCATCAAAATTAGTTGTATAGATTGTGTCATTTTCAAGGGTAGATGAGGTAGATGCTTGTGAATCTTCTTCCAAATTATGCATTGACATAACCATTAGTTTTTTTTTTTTCATATTCTTTTCTTGTGATTATTGTAGAGTCTAATTAATGTGTTATAAACTTGGTAAAGTCTACTCAATTCAGAGGGTTAACTAGTTGAACATTCCACTTCACATTGTTAAGACTACATTGAATCATCAACCAAGGTGTGTAAGCTTATGATAGTACTGCACTATATGTGCCTTCACAGACTCATGTACATCTAAATTATCCTATGAAACCTTATTTATACTATTCTACTTTGTTGGAACCTTGCAAAATTGAAAAAATAGTAAAAGTAGTTACAAAATCTAATGGCTATGGGTACCTGCAACATAGGTTGTAGGTGACTGCTAATAATTATTAAATACAAAATCAATCTAGAACTTATTTGGAATAACAAAGCAATCAAATCTAACCTTCGAAAGGCTAATATTCACTATTTATATGACTGTTCATGAACAAAAACTAATGTAATTAACCATAAGAACTATTCTACTTTACTTGCAATGTATTTATAAAACAATAAAAACACTATTAACAGGAATGCATAAATGAATAAGTAAATGAAGTGAAAGGTAGTACCTTGAGTGGCCAGCTCAGGGGATTGTCTCACTTAACTAAGAACGAAATCTAACTCAGAATCTTATGTATCCATGTAACATACAACTACATTCATTGCATATCACCATATATTTAAACAAAACCCTTCTTGCAGATTGTATTCAATAATGGCATTTTAACAATATGTTTTTGGATAAATTAAAACTGTAAAATGACTAACTGCTTGATAACTTGTAACAACCAACTAAATTTTCTATGAACTCATCCGCAAAATTTATATAGAAATGGGGAGAAACTTATTCAAACTACTATCTAACTGCAACCATTAATCCCACTCCTAGATATGAGGATATGAAAGTAAGATTGGCTTATTTATTCTAACTAAAAAGGAAGAAAAGACCCATTCAACAAAGAACTTAAATGAAACAACTTGCATGCGAAACACATAAGCAAACATTCACAGTTCTAGAACACATATCCTCCTTCAATATTTATTCCTTCCATGATGGTTCACATTTAACTCCACAACTTCCTGCACTTTAGGTAGTTTGAACTTCAATGGTCCATTGTTTCACTGCTTTGGTTCTTGCTACAAATACTCTATTCTTGTTACCTTGTCCTTGTTGTGCATGTTTTGCACACACGCCCAGCCTAAGGTAGGGACCCCCCTTTTTCTTTCACTCTCGATGGGTCATTTTCGCTCTATCCTCAGCTTAAGTTGGTCACGTGCCTTAAAATGATCAAACACCCCTTGAACAAGTTCACTTATTTGAATTTCACTAAGTATTTTGCCTCTATGGGTCACCTCATGCGGGTTTCCTCTATTCATTTTCCTCTGCCTCCATTGGGAATTGCGGGCCCACAACTGTGGGTCACCTCATGTAGGTTATCTCTTGCATTTCGCCACTAAGTGGCGATCGACACTTAACTTCCACCCGCATGGTAGGCTTCACATCCAGTTTCTCTGTCTGAGCCCCGATCAAGTGGCTATTGCCCCTAGCGAACCTGCATCTACGAGTCTTCCTTTATGGGATGATGTACCCATTTCATCATTCCTTATGACCTTTAGCATGTGCCTTCTCGAAGAATAA
Organism: Sequoia sempervirens; assembly: GCA_007258455.2. Classification (NCBI taxonomy): domain Eukaryota; kingdom Viridiplantae; phylum Streptophyta; class Pinopsida; order Cupressales; family Cupressaceae; genus Sequoia; species Sequoia sempervirens. Next base: position 735,158,853 of record VDFB02271358.1, on the reverse strand, counting down.
TTTCTACTCACTACCTCTACAAGTGGTGTCCTAACAATAGACCCTTCGACTTCTATATTTAAATCTCCGCATTTTGATTTTGATTAGTTTGATGATCATGGTGCCTATGATATTGCTTTTGATTCTTTTTAGGGTCTTCCCTTTGTTGGTGACACGTGCATGGAGGCCATAGTTCTTCCTGACGACGTCGTCTAATGGCATTTGCACAAATTCCTGCCTCGCACCTATGCCTCCCACAATGCTTCAAATTGTGTTCAAATGTTAAAGGTCTTACTAGGTTTGTGGACAACCAATGTAGAGAAAATTCCTATGCAATTGCAGGTTTGGGTTTTGCGGGGATGGCTTTCATGGAGGCCATCATGAGGACTTTCATCCCCATTTTTCCATTTCCTTTCGGCGTTCCCATCACCGCCACCCACATGCTCTTTTTTTTGTATCATTTTATGGGATTTAGCCAGGTGGATACCGTTGACCACTTGGCCATTCTTGAAATGACAATCTTGAACAAAATTCCCACACCATTTCTCCGCACAATGACATCTTGGGCATGATCTGCATTACATGCTTCCTAGCACTCTTCTTTATTGTAGGCTATTTCATTATGGGGGTCATTGGCGAGTCTATTGTTCTTTTGCTATCGTCATATGCAACGTTCCTCCATGGGACATAAATGTTCCTCATTTCCACGTAAATCCCTCCCACACCAACGGTCGCATAAAGGGGCAACAAGGTTGTTAAGGAGTGCATGGGTGTTGTTCATTGAACAATGGATCAAGCTCATCTATAGAGCTATCATGGTCATTGGCCAACAAGTATATTGAAGGATTTGATGAATCTTGGATGTTCTAAACTAATAAAAGTTTGTGTACCCACTCATTCACCACCTTTTGCATTGTTTCCCCGTGAGGGGCTTTGTGGGTTCTATGTTAGTAGGCGCCATAATATGGGTTGTTTTTCCTTTGTTGCCATTATTTGTGGCACAACTCATACAAACTCCTGCATTGCGGAGTTCGTGGCTCTCATTTTCACGCAGTGTAAAACCCTTCCATCTCTGCAGAAATTGAATGGTGAATAAAGTACCCTCAAGGTGGACTATATATTTAACAAGTATTTGAGGCATGATGAGCTCAAAAAGGATAGAGGATAAGCGATGAATATGTGGAGTGGTGGTTGTCAAGGCCCTTTTCTAGCATGAGCAGTAATTACCGAGTCTGATTATGCAAGAGGTGGGTGGTAAGAAACAAAGTAGACCTTCATATTGTATGATGATCCCAAGCTAATGATTGGAATATAAAAGGAGGTGAGCTTGCAATAAATTGAATCTTAATATAAGAAGCCATCATGATTTCCTAAAGGATGAGAGGGCTCTATAGCAAAGAGGATGATATTGAGTGGTGTTTGATATGCAGTAGGGGGTGTACAATGAATTAACGAATGATTATTCATGATATGGTGGCATGGAGGAATGATAACAACAAGAAACAGAGGTTACCAAGAGGTATGGTGGTGGATTTTCACGAAGCAAGAAATGTTATGTAGACTCCAATGGCCGGAAAAATATGAATCAGGAGGTAGTAAAGTTGGGGACGTTGTTTGAAGTTACATTATAGGGGATATCGTCTGAAGCACGATCAATAGTTCCATTAAGGGAGTATTAGGAGTGATTCATTTAAATATCTAGCATCCTTAGTAATCATTACCATTAGATTCCACTTCATAATTTGGATGCAATGAAACCTATTTTGAGGGTTGTCATCCTTGAGGCCACTGCTTGAACAAAATTATCATGATTTCTTTCCACACTTGGGCTCCTACCTTGTCATTTTATGCACTCCCACTACATGGGTATCTCCCTCGCACAAGACACATGCTAATTCACCATTTTTAGGCTTGACCACTTCAATTTTTTGTATCTCACTCCTCACTACGGGCGCTCTCACGGAGATTGAACACGAGAATATCACATGGAAATTTCATTAAGAAAAATGGCGAAGGCATGAGCAACACTCGTGGATGTCATACCCGCTTCATAAACCAAACCATCGCTGACCACATACATTAGCTCCCAACCCACCTATCTTACACCGAGCACTCCACTAGACTGACTACAAATCCCCCATTTGTCCTATCATTTTTCTTCAAGTGACTAGAGGTGCTAGAATTCCCAAGGCGGGAATGCCATGCCTCCCATCATCATAAAAAGAAAATGTGGACACATCATTGTTGAAAGTATTCAGAGTGGTAGAATGCAAAGTGAGTGTGTGGATATGCCACTAAGTGGTGCTCTTGTGGAGATTGAATAATTTTTTTGAATAGCTTCTCTCAACCCTTTCCTCTTTTGTTGTTTCTCTTAGATCTTTGTTAGTGTAGGATCCCAAGCACCATCACAATGTAAAACTTGGTGAATGAGGTGAGTTTCAACATGTTGTTCTAAGTGGGCAACCACTGTTCATTCATTTCTAGCACCTTTGAAACTCCATTTGCAAACCCAACTTCCCATGCTTTGTAAACCATAAAGGCCTCCTTATGATTACCAACAAGTCACATCAAACAATTGAATTATTCCAAGCTTAGTCATGACCTAACACCTAAGAGACCTTGGAGTGATTTTTTGAAACTTAGTTTCGTATTTTCACCTTTCAAGAGAGGCATTGCACTTGTGCATTGTTCGTATTGAGAAGTACAAAAACACCCATCAATAGTGTTGAGCTACAAATATGTTAATCCGTATAACATACATATACAACTAACCTTCATAATTAAATCACAAAATTCTATTCATATGAATACATTCTCATATTAAATCATGGAATTTGTATGAATATTATCACCATATTTCATATTCTCCAAACTAGGTTCAAAGTTGCAAAGTATGTTATGAAAGGATAGCATATTATGGAAGTTTTTTTATGAAAGATACTTATAAAATATATAAAGAGTGTCTGATCAAGCATATGAAAAGTAATAGAAAAAGCACTAATGATCAAGCAAATCAATTATGTATTCTCCCATAAATGAAGGTGTGAACTCCAAGGAACCTCAATCATCGTCTAATAATTTTGACACTGTTTCCATTTCTTGTTTGTCTTCTTCCATAGGTTCTTTGTTCTATGTTGGAATCAATGTTTTTAGAGGACTTGTCATTCCTTTTTTAGCTTGCAAGAAAATTTTAGGCTCGAGGTCTATTTCAATTTGATATACCTTATTGTTGTAGACATACTTCATTATATGATGAAGAGTTGAAGGAACTACATACATTTCATGAATCCAAGGTCGCCCTAAAAGAAGTTTATATAAAATATTATCAGGCATTACATGAATATGGGTATGCAAGGTAGCCTTTCCAACTATAATAGGTAAAGTGATCACACGCAATGGTTTTTTTCCTATGTTATTGAATCTGTGAATCGATAAGGAATCAGGTTGACTTTTTGACTTATCCATACCAAGTTTATCCAAAAACATGATACTACACACATTAAGAGTGGAACCATTGTCAACAAGGGTTCTTTTTATTCCTAATCTGTTGTAGATGGCTATTATGATGAAGGCATCATTTTCTTTCTTAATTCCAAAGGAGGTTACAACTCATGTTGATGAAAGGTAATGTCTACATTAATTGTATTCATTCCTTGTATTAGAGCTGCCACATCCTTCACATTTGTACCAAGGGGAAACACTACTTGTTGTAAAGTTGTTTGAAGCATAGTGTCATAATTAGGCAAATTCTGAATTAGGTCCCATAAGGATATCTTTGCAAGGAGTATTTTTAAGTTGTTCAACAAGATCATACTCCTTCCCACTATGCGAAGTTAAACAAGGAGCACTAGGGAAAATGGGATTAGGAAAAGGTAAGGTTGTCGGAGTTGGTTGTTTTGGTTATGGATTGTTTTGAGTGTTGCATGTATGAGCAATGGTATTATTACTTGATTGCTACAAAACATTATTCTTAGGTGGATAAAGTGTAAATTCAGGCTTGTTTTTAGGTTGATATTTGTGTGAAGGTGGGTAAAGGATAAGTTGAGATCGAATCACATTAAGTTCTCTTAGTTTTAGTTTATCATAACGGGTCTTAGTGGATGAACCTTGTGAGATGAATTCCTCAAGGGCTTCATCTAACATGTCAAATTCATCACTACTAAAAGGATTGAGGGTTAAGTTAACTTGGAAAAAGAGATTTGACATAGTCAAATAACTATACTTTATCCAAGTGGTTTATCTGTTTATAGGTGTTATGTATTTTTTTCAAGTGAATGCAAAATGTATTCTAATCTAATTGGATTACGAACTAATGCTGAAAATGAAAAGTGCAAGAATATAATTCTATCCACAATTGCAATGAATGTAAATTATGATAATTCTAATGATTTGAATGTGACACAAGCTATGGAAATTGAAATATAATTCTTTTAACAGAAAACAAAAGCCTAAAAACAATAAATTCAATGTTGTAAAGTGCAGTTTAAGATTTTCACTAGGACCAAATCACCCAGATGGGTGTATGAGTCCTAGTGAGGGTTTTTTGTAAAATTTTCAAAAAAAATTAAGTGATTTTTATGCTTTCTAGCTTGTGATTTCTGTAACCTAAGTGTAAATGCATGTTTTATATGAATTTCAATGATTTGAGATGCAAAAATGTAACCTATATGCACTTTCACTAATGCAAAATTTAGAAACCCTAGAATTCTAATTAACTAATACAAACCCTAATGCAATGTTAATGCGATCAAACTCTAGGATGATGATGCACTCCAAATCAGAATTATGATGTTCTAAACATAGGTTGACCAAACTAAAAGGGTGAATTTTGTTTGGATTCTATGCTTGGGAGATAGAAAAACAAAACTCAACACTCTCATTCAAGGATGACCCTAGATATCTCAAGCTCAAGTATGCAAAGAAGAAAGAGATCTTGCAATAGGGATGTCCTAGGGGCTAATTGTAAACTAATGAGGGCTTCACCACCAAGCTAGGGATTATAATGATAAATGAAATGCAAGATGTAATGTTTAATTCTAATATGATGCAATCTTTCACTAAATCACCTAAAACTGCATGAAAATTAGAACATAGAGGTGAGATCTCAAAAGTGTGCACCTGGAAACCTAAAGAAGGCTGGAATGAGCTTTGAATTGTTGGAAATTCTAAAATTTTGGCATACTGGGACTCATACATCAGTCTGGGCATATCAGTCCCAGATATGGGTTTCTGGATAGGAACAGGTTTCTAGAAAAAGGGTATCTAAAATTGCAAAGATCTTGAAAAATGCCTATAGTAGGACTCATATGCCACTTCTAGTGGGTCAGTCCCATTTCACTTTTTTGAGAATTCAAAGTTCAGATCTGTGTTCCAATCTCTACTCTTCTCTACCAAATTGATTTTCAAATTTGAATCTACAAAAAGACCTATAAAATAGAATATAGAATTGATTTTCTTATAGGGGTTTTGGCTTGGTTGAACCCTAGTTTGGTAGTTAAATCTTGATAGAAACAATGAAATATGCATGTAAATAGGAATGTAAACCCTAACCTTAAGTGTGTATAAGATTAGGAAATCTGAAATGCAATGCAACCCTATTATAATGTGTAAGAATGAGGTGCATGAATGAAACATGAAGATGAATGAATCACTTTGAGAGATCTCTAATCACCCAAATGAGCCCTAATAATGCTTGTACCTTCCTTAGGCTGAAAGTAGATTGATAATGGAGGATGGAATCACTTAGGAAACAAGTCATTAGGCTTGGCTTGATGGCTAGTTGCATCTCCCCAACCTAGAATCCATCATGATTCACCATAAACCACCATGATCAACCATTGAAAATGCTAGATCTTGAATGAAATTGAGCTTGAAGACCTGGAAAAACACTTCGATGCTACTCCAAGACTTCAACTTTGTTTGATTTTGAAACTTTGAATGCTCTTGTGAAAGAATGCTTGAAGATTCTTGAATGCTTGGATTTTGAAATTTCTCTTGAAAAATGCTTTCTTAGATGAAATAATGACTTAGAATCTTGCTTATATAGGCATTAACACCTAGTTTATCATTATTTAGATCTCAAAAGCTGAAATCAACCAAAAATTTGAATCAAAAAGTTGATTTTCTCGCTCAAACCCTAAAAAAGGCCCCAAATGGGACTCATATGCTAACTTTGGCATATGGGTCCCACCTAGGGGGACTCATATGCCCAAGGTGGCGTATGAGTCCCACCCTAGATTTTTTGGGGTGGGTTAAAAAATTTGATGGTTTTGATGATTTTGTCGGGGTTTTAGCTGAAAAAAGCCTTGAGATCCAAAATAAAGGGTCTTAGGGGCCTATTAATGATAACTTAAAGGGGTATTTAATGCAAGGGTGCTAAAATAGGTCCAAATTAAGTGTGAAATTGCACCACTTTCAAGAGAGTACAATTTTCTACACTACACATCTCTTCTTGGTGAGTACCATAAAATCTTAGTTTTCCCTTGATTAGTCACCACATCCTTGAGTTTATTCCCACCCTTAGGGTGGTTGAAACTATTTAAGCATGGGTCTTCTTATTAGTACATGTGTAATATTATTATTTTTATTTATATAGACTTAATGCTTTTTATTATCAATTAATTAATATTCATATAAAATAGAATAAAGTTTTAAGTTCTAAAAGGGTTATGCCACATCTATCCATAAATGATAAGCATATGCTCTCATCAGAGTCTTAGACTACTCAGGACCATCTAGATCTTGAACTATTCTCTTTAGACTACACTTCACTATTGAAAGTGCATAGAGGTTATTGTCTAATAGGAGTATGTAAATATAAAAATAAATAGCTAGAGTCTTGCCTCAAAATTTAATCTAATTCCTTGAGAAATCAAGTAAATACATTTGGGATTCCTTTTAAGTATTTAATGATTTTTTTTTTAACTCAAATTTACTTCTTAGGTTTACTTTTAATTATTAAATCAAATAATTCAATTAACATTAATTTGAGAGAATTTTTTAATTATTTTTTGAGTAAGTTGGAAATACAATTTTTAGAAAATTACTAACATCGCATTTGAAATCCTACATACTAGGAAAATCCTTTGTTCACCAGATTGACTAGTACATACACTACTTCCAAATAGGATCAAGGAATATTATATATAATTTTGGTTTCTAAATTATATTTCATATAATTGTGTGAGTGGGTATGCAACTCTTTCTAGGGTCTAATTTCCCTAGATAATTCTTCACCAATTGCCACCCTCTTTAATGAATAGGGACAAAAAATTAATTAAGATTCTTATTTTCAAACACACTCCAAAGATGTGTTTGATATTAGTCTTAATTGTGAAATTTTTCCTATTTTAATAAAACCTAAGTTTTTTTTTTCTATATTCAAAGGGTTATTGGTTTTGTGCATTGGGTATTTAATACCTTGTACCTAAGAAACTTACTTTTCAACAATATATTTGCAATTTAATTGGTTGAATATCACTTTAATCACAAGAATCCAACCCTTACCATAACTAACTATGACTAATTCAATTAACCATGGAAGATACATATACATGACCAACAATACAATTATAATTATTGTAACTATTTTATTGAATTTAATATATATTTCTAAACTTATGAAATCTTATCATCAACTAAAGTAATCTAAAAAAAACTCATACTCATTAGTAAATTACTAACTTTTTTCTATAGCAATTACTTAATTAAATGTTTATCTTCAGGTCTTAAGAAAAAATAATAATAACAATTTTCACTTACTAATTAACATTAATTGGAATTATTTGAATTCAATAATTTTCATCTTTTAAACTTATCCAATATCTAAGGATGCAAAATAATATCTCATTAGTCAAAGAATTCTCAAAAATTTAGTATCAAATAAGACATTGACATGTCTAATATAAATAAACAAAAATAAAGGTAGCCTATATTGTCAAATGATAATACCATATCCAAAAACAATTATCAAGACTATTTCAAATGGAAATCACTCGATAGTTAGGTTTAATTATAACAATTAAATTAAATGGTTGCTAGACTAATTCCAATGGTAAAAACTTGTTAATTAGAGGTAAATGATAATAGTTTGAGGAAAATTATTACTAGGATTGTTTTAAATGGTAATACTTTGTACTAGTTAAAATAAAAGCCAACAAAGTAAATTTTGATAACTAATTTTATTTCAAATGATAGTCTTATTAAAATGATAACTTGCAACCAATATTGTGTGTATAATTGATAGCTAATGCACATCAAAATAATATAAATTTAATGATATAAATTTAATGACATGTTAATGACAAATACATGCAAAGAAATATCAGTTTAGTGGTAAACTATTCAATCCTAATAAATATCACATTGATTTAATTAAAAATAAAATTATTAGCTTCAACTATTCAATCCAATAATATTACGGATTATCCATGAAAAATGAAAGCATACATAATTTTGTAGATGTATCTTTCCATTTGTTGATTTGGTGAGTGATTAAGATTTTGATGTGATTCTTATTGCCAATATTTTTAAATCTCCATGAATTAATATGATGCACAATGCACTTATAATATTTATTGTTTGAGTTTTTTAATTTTCATATTTTAAGGATATTTACTTGGATGTTTCATTTCTATACTCGAAGATTTACATGGTCATATTTGGTTTGGCATCCATAGATGTTTATCATGGCCAACTTGGGTGCTATACACATGATCTAGTTGTACAGGGCCTATTGCTAATGACCAACCATTCACAACATAAAAACTATTATTGTTTATGTTTGATAGCTTTGAAGTAATACTGTAGATGCATATGATCTACCCTCTATGAAATGTGAGAGGATAACTAATGAAAAGAGAACCTCATTAGCTAAAAAAACACATTACTATCTTTCTACTTCCATAGCCTATTACTCTTAAGGTGCCAACATTCACATCTACTCTATAGGGCTTTAGGTATACATCCCTCTAATCATACTATGTGATGTCTATTGATGCATATAATTAGACAACAATTTTCTAAACAATCACCACATGACCATTTATCCAAACCAAACTTAACCACTTGTTTCTATATTACTCTTAATGCTATAAACTAGACCTCATGGGATGACTCTAGGAAAATTCACCGCTAGCAATTCACCGATGGAAAATTCATCACCAACAATTCACTGTGGGAAAATTCACCACCATGACAAATTCATCGCCAAATAAAATTCATCGTCAGCAATTCACCTAGGCAGAAAATTAACCGCCATTAATATTTTTTAATATATTTATAATGATAAAAATAAAAATATTTTTCAATATATTTTATTTTATCATCATCTATAATTGATTTATGATAACAAAAATAAAACTATTTTTCAATATATTTTATTTTATCATTATCTATAATTGATTTATGATAATAAAAATAAAAAGTATTTTTTAATATATTTTATTTTATCAATCATCTATAATTGATTTATGATAATAAAAATAAAAATATTTTTGGTATCTCAATAAATAAACATAAATAGGTAAAAAATAATCTTAGAGCTGAAAATTATTTAAAAAAAAAATCAAAGTTATAGAAATATATATTAAAAAATATTTATGGCGATTAATTTTCCACCGCGGTGAATTGTTGGCGGTGAATTTTACTTGGCGATGAATTTGTCATGGCGGTGAATTTTCCCACAATGAATTGTTGGCGGTGAATTTTTCGTAAGTGAATTGCTAGCGATGAATTTTCTGTATTCCCATGGGGATATTATCTAATAAGGTTCATTCCTACTTCAATTATCATTGTTCTATTATTATTATTATTATTATTATTGAGGTGATAGATCTATTAAAAAAATTCTAATATTTAGTATGACATAGTAAATAGAAGAAACATTATAATCTAATATTTTTAAGGACCTTAAAACAAGCTACAATATTCATCCTCAATTAATTACTTTTTCAACTTGTAAAGATCACAAAATCCTTGAACTCATTCTTTGCTAACTAAACTCAATTCAATAAAGCAAATTCAAAAATAATATTCCATTTATGATCATAGCATTCATCTATAATAAAATAATTCATACTTATTAAAACTCATGTATTAATTTATATTATTTATTTATTTATTAAGTATGTTTATTCTATATGATATATTTTGTTATCTTCAAACCAAATTACATATCATCTTTTACACACAAGATTTTCATACAGTGATTATGCCCAATCATATACCTATCCCACCACATCCATTACCCATGTGGATCTAAGCATTTCCATTCCTAGCTTATTTTAGATGTTGGGTCCACCTTGGAGATTCAAATTTCAAATTCATATTGGATCAAATCCGGCATATTCTACTAGGCATTATGAGCCAACCAAACACTTATTTAACATGTTGGGTTGACCTTTAACATTTGATTACTTTATCTACCCTAAAATGGTATATAAATACACACATTAAGGTCTTATCTGCACCCCTATTCTTCACTTTCATCTTCCTGATGATGGATCATTGAGTGTAATCCGAAATGTCGACCTAAAAACATACACAATTGAATCCAAAGCTTGCTCTATTACTTCATGGATTGTGAAAAAATCATACCAAGTAATACACACACTATCTAATGATAAAGTTTACAAAATACAAAGTTGTCCATTTATGTTCCCAAAAAATTCCAAATCAAGTTCATCTCTTATGAGAAAGTGCTTGGAAATCATATCCAGGTCATAGCCATTACAAGCTCCACATTTTGTTATTCAATACAATCACCAACACAATAGCTACACATATAACATTTGCAATTAAATATTTGGTTTCCAAAAGGGTCTTAGATTGTGTGCTTCTTAGAGTTCTCTCATCCACTTTCTCTTGAATCCTATTTACATCTAGCAATGTCTGCGAGCTCTATTTTGAAAGGGAACATAGGTGGCAGAAATGGTTTCCTACACTGAATCTATCGGGGGAGAGTTGCAAAAATTCTAAACCAATTAACATTTGTAGATTTAGATGCACATCTAAAAAAACATAAACAAATATTCAAAATAGAATAAACTCATAACACAACATATACGTGGGAAAACCCTTTTTGGAAAAAACCCACACTCCAACACTCAACTCAATTGTATTAATCAACAACAACAATAGTTACAATACAATCTCAGAGCTATGCTCTTTAGGAGTTTTCACACTATTACAAGATTCTAGAATAATTTTGGCAGTATAACAGCGTCTTTGAAAAATCTTCAATCTATCTCATAAAATGTGCTAAGGCACCAACATATAAATAGAGCTCAACATGAAAAGGAAGGCTCCCATAGTTTCTAAAACCAACTTCAAAGCCCAAGAGGTAAGTTGTTTCAGAAAAAAATAACTTTCTAATCCATGAAACATTGCACATAGCAACTTCCAAAAGCAACAACACCTATCTCATCTATAATGGTCATCTTGCTAAATACAATGTAAGTTCAACATAGAAACTGCAATAACCAAGAATAGGTGCTTTCTTTACCTCACACCACTTAACAAACATGAACTCCACCACAAATGTCAGCTGCTAAAATACAACTCCAATCCATAATAGAATTTACAAACAAAGACTCTTTAGTCAACAAAGGAAATTTCCAAATTAATTTCCACTCCAAAATGGAAATATATGTCAAAATCTCCCCCAGAAAATAGTATCTTCCAAGTGAGATCCAACTTCCTAAAAAAATAAGGATTATGCCATCTCATCACCTGCCATGTAGGATGCCACCTCACAAAGAGATCCCGCAAAGATGAATAACAACTTAGGAAGTTAATAATTTAGGATAAAAATAATTATGCAACAATTAATTAAAAATAATTCACCATGTTGAGACTCTAAGGTTGAGACACCTTAATTCCAACATTCTCCCACTTGTTGAAGACCTGTCAAGAGTCTACAACATCAACTGCTCAAGGCCCCAAGGCCCATGGAACTGGAACACCATCTAAACTTCTTAGTGCTCACTAGCTTCATCAATGCATCTGCGACATTCACCAAAGTATCAACCTTTTCCAACTTCACCTTTCCATCTTCTACCATATCACAAACAAAATGAAACTGTACATCAATGCGCTTTGTTCTGGCATGGAAAGTAGGATTCTTAGCTAAGCTAATGGCACTTTGACTGTCACAATAGATAGTAATCTATCCAACATCAAAACCAATATCAGAACACAACCGTTTAAGCCAAATGGCTTCCTTACAAGCATGAGTGGCTACCATATACTCTACTTCTGTCATGGACAAAGCGACTACAACTTGCCGCTTACTCATCCAACTGATAGAACCACCAAACATCATGAAAATATATCCACTGGTGGATCTCCTGCTATCAACGTCACCACCCCAATCTGAATCCACAAACCCACGAATACAAATTGAATGCTGGGGTCCAGTAGGATAACCAAAAAAACATAAAGAATACTCGAAAGTACCCCACAAATATCTGATCACTCTCTTCACCGCATCCCAATGCACTCATCTAGGATTAGCCATAAACTAACTTAGGACTCCCACTACTTGGGAAATGTCTAGCCTCATACAGACCATAGCATACATCAGACTACCTACAACACTTTCATACGGTACTCTAGTCATGTCCTCAATCTCAATAGGAGATTTTGGACTATCCTCAACTGATAACTTCATCCCATGTAAAACAAGAACTACCAAGGATCTGCAAGATGACATGCTGAATTTCTGCAACACTATATTCACATACTTGCTCTAGCTTACCCAAATATTTTTGTTAGCTCTATCTCTTTTGATCTCCATCCTTAGAATATACCTTGCTACACCTAGATCATTGATATCAAACTGTGCTAACAACTGGAACTTCAAATCTGAAATCATACTACCATTCCCAAAAAACAACATATCATCTACATACAATGCAATAATGAGAATGCGACCATTTTCAATTTTGAAATACACACAATGGTTAGATTTAGATATCTGAAATCCCAAACTCAACACATAGGTGTCAAATTTCTGATACCACATTCTAGGAGACTGCTTAAGACCATACAAAGACTTTTTCAACTTGAAAACTAGATTTTCTTTACCTTTAACCATGAAGTGCTTTGGCTGTGACATGTAAATCTCTTCTTCCAAGTAACCATGAAGGAATTCTATCTTCACATCCATCTGTTCAATCTCTAAATCATATGTTGTAGCAAGTGATAAAAGAAAATGAATGGATGTTAGCTTCGCTATAGGAGAGAAAATCTCACCAAAGTCAATTCCCTCCTGAGAATACCCCTTCATGACCAACCGTGCCTTATGATTCTCAACACTACCATTCAAACCCAATTTCTTCTTGAACACCTATTTACAACCAACGGGTTTACATCCTTCAAGAAATGGTACCAGATCCCAAGTATTGTTTTTCTTTAATGCAACCATTTCTTCGTCCATGGATTTCAACTAGGAATCTGCATCATCCATACTCATAACGTCTCTAACAATCCTAGGCTCACTAGTGTTAGAAATCAAAGCAAAAACACAATTTGAATCCAATAATGAATATCCATATCTATCCAGTTGTCGCTTCTCACGCGTAGACCTCCTCATGGGCTGAGGTTGAGGTTCTTCTTCTTATTCAGAATTTTATGATCTTCTCAAGTTCTCCTCATCATTAGGTCCATTCTGGGCTTCAAGTTCAACTTTCTTAGAGTCAAGAGGAAGCTAAACCACATCTTCTTTCTTTTGTTCTTCTGTAGGCTACAAAATAGAGGAAGAAGGTTTCATCTCTTTGAAGATAACACTTCAAAGTTGTAGAAAACCTTTTTCGGCCACTAGATCCCAAAGCTTGTACCCTTTCACACCAATACCATATCCGATGAAGATACACTTGACAACCTTATTATCAAACTTTGATCTTTTCTCCCTTGGCACATGAGCATATGCCTCACAACCAAACAAACAAAGATGTCTTAATGAAGGCTTCTTGCTCGACTATGCCTCCATAGGTGTCTTATCAACAAGAGCTAATGTAGGAGATCTATTTACTAGATAACATGTAGTGGAAATAGTTTCAGCCCAAAACTTCTGCTCAAGGTCAGCTGCACTTAGCATACTCTTAGCCCTCTCCATCAACGTCCTGTTCATCCTCTTTGCAACTCCATTTTTTTGAGGGGTATATGGAGTTGTCTTATGCCTTTCAATCCAATGTTCTTTACAAAACTTATCGAATTCTATGGAACAAAACTCACCACCATTGTTAGTTCTTAAACACTTTATCTTTCTACCAGTATGATTTTCTACCAAGGCTTTAAACTCCTTAAACTGACTGAAAACTTTAGATTTACTTTTGAGAAAATAAATAAATGTCCTTCTACTATAATCATCTATGAAAGAAACAAAATATACAAATTTTCCTAATGAAGGAACATTCACAGGACCAAAAAAATCAGAATGCACAGTCCAAAACCCCAAAAGACTTATGAGAACTTTTAAAAAATTGTACACGGTTTTGTTTACCAAAGATGCAATGTTCACAGAAGTCAAACTTGAGATTGCAATCTTCAAGGCCTTCTACAAGGCTCTTAGATTTCAATGTTTTGAGACCCTTCTCACCAATATGGCCAAGTCTCTGGTGCCATAACATCATCTTCTCTGCAGGAAGCTTCATTTCCAAGGAATGAGCACCCTTAGGTACCCAAAATGCATGACCATCAGATGTAGCTGCTACAGATTTTTCTACTTGATCTGATGGTGAGGATGAATAATCCAAATATTTCTTTTTTGGTTTGTCAGAAGAACTATTGCATTGTACCGCGCATGCATCTAGCTTGAATAGGGTTCCTATTCGAACTCCTCTAGCCAAAACCATAGCTCCTCTAGTCATCTTACATCCTCCACTCGATAAGACAACTTGCACACCCTCATCATTCAATTTACTCACTGAAAGAAGGTTTTGTACCAAACCTGGGATATGCAACACACCATCAATTCCCTTCATTCTGCCATCTGGGAATTGTATCCTGACTCTTCCATGACCAACTATCTTCAGATGAGAATTATCACCGAGATACACCTTTCCACCATCATATTCTTCATATTTCAAGAACCAATCTCTATGTGACGTCATGTGAAAAGATGCTCCAGAATCAATTAACCACACATCTTTTGATGCTTGTGTTGCCAAAGCTGCAACCAATGCTTCACCAAAATAATCATTCTCCATCTCAATCCTTCCAGATGTGCTTTCCATATTTTTCTACAATAGGATATTAAGAAAAACACTTTTGCAAAACTCCCACTAAAACTTAGATTAGCTAAAGAAACCCTTCAAACCCAACAATAGAATCAAAGCTGGCCAAGCTCTGCTACCAACTAAAAGGGAACACAGGTGGTAGGAACAATTTCCTACATTGAATCTATTAGGAGATAGTTGCAAAAATTATAAACCAATTAACATTTACAGATTTAGATGCACATCTAAAAACACATAAACATATATTCAAAATAGAATAAACTCATAACAAAACATATACATGGGAAAACCCTTTCGGGAAAAACCCCACACTCCAAACACTCAGCTCAATTGTATTAATTAGAAACAACAACAGTTACAATACAATCTCAAAGCTATGCTCTTTAGGAGTTTTCACACTATTACAATATTCTGGAATAATTTCGGCAGTATAACGTCTTTTAAAAATCTTCAACTTGCCTCATAAAAATGTGCTAAAGTACCAACATATAAATAGAGCTCAACATGAAAAGGAAGGCTCCCATAGTTTCCAGAACAAACTTCAAAGCCCAAGAGGTAAGTTGTGTCAAAAAACAATAACTTTATAATCCATGAAACATTGCACATAGCAACTTCCAAAAGCAACAACACCTATCTGATCTATAACGGTCATCTTGCCAAATATAATGTAAGTTCAACATAGAAACTACAGTAACCAAGAATAGGTGCTTTCTTTACCTCACACCACTTAACAAACATGAACTCCACCACAAATGTCAGTTGCTAAAATACAACTCCAATCCATAATAGAATTTACAAACAAAGACTCTTTAGTCAACAAAGGAAATTTCCAAATCAATCTCCACTCCAAAATGGAAATATATGTGAACATCTCCCCCAAAAAATAGTATCTTCCAAGTGAGATCCAACTTCCTAAAAAACTAAGGATTATGCCATCTCATTACCTGCCATGTAGGATGCCACCTCACAAAGAGATCCCACAAAGATGAATGACAACTTAGGAAGTTAATAATTTAGGATAAAAATAATTATGCAACAATTAATTAAAAATAATTCACCATGTTGAGACTCGAAGGTTGAGACACCTTAATCCCAACATATTTTAGGGAGAGTCCTCTAAAGCATTAAATTAATGTGTACAACGACTAGATCCTCTCCTGTACAACCAAGTGCACCTCCTTACACAATAGATGTAAAACCTATTGTAGGCTATACAAACTTCTTACAGTGTGCATCCCTCATATCTGAATTTAGAGCACCCTTTCCATCCAGAGTTGGACATATGCAGTTCTCATAAATATTTTCTACATCATTACACCTGCAAAACTATGTCTTCCCAAGGGATCTATTCAAGTCCCCTACCTCATATCCATAAGATGTGGCAGCTACAACTACCCTGATCGACATGCATGAAAATTTCTGTAACATTGACAAGCCATTTTTGACAGAGAGGTTTCCAAGAGATGCGTGCTAAAATACTGCTATGATTCCCAATTTTTGGTGAGACATGAATATTTTTTAACACGTGTTAAAGATTGCAGCTGCCCTCATAACCAAGCATAGAAAATATGGAGATAAATCCTCAAAAGTTCCTCATGCAACGGGTTACTCTTAAATCTTGAACATGTGGGTTCCTTGAAGATCCTCAGGTTCATGCAACTCTAACAAATATGCGAATGGTAAGGCACATGAGGAAGTAAAGCGAAAGTTCAATGCAAATAGGTTTAGAAGTTAAACATCAAACAATGTTAGACAAAAACTTGATATATAAGCTAAACTCAATATTATATCAATGAAGGATGAATGAAAAGGAAATTCATAAAAATGATCCCATCAAAATATTGGGATTCAATTACTTGGCCACGTGGAATTTCTCCTTCTCATATGGTTGGCTTTCCAAAATTTGGAGATGGAAAGGGAGTTTAAAATTGAATCCACCTTCACCCTTTTCTATAATTATCTAGCGGCTAGGAATATAAATGAAAGGGGCCATATAGGCATGCCAATGGTGATAAGGAATAATTTAACCATAAATAATTACCCATAGCTTGTGTATTTTAAAGTTGGAAAGGGTGTTGATTTGACAAACACAAATATTAATGATGAGTTAAAAGGTACTTTGGGCCTCATCAACCACAAGTGGAGTTAGTGGAGTTATTGTGAGGACATGAGCAAGATTTTAATGAAAGGAACTGATAGATGAAACTCTTTGGAGCCTTAACAATATTTATAAATTAATTACTTGTTCAATTGGATTGTAGGGTGGTGGGCTCACATGAGCTATAGGTCTTATCTCAATAGCAGCTCACACTAGCCTAAGGTTCAATTAATCTTGGGTATGGATACACAAATTATGAAGGGTCAAACTTTCTAGATGAAGGACGAGGGTTTATTGCCTTTCTCCTTTCTTATTAGAGATAGAATTGTTAGTATTGTCAAGTTGTCAATTTTAGAAATACTAAGAACTGCTCTAGCCATTGGTGGAATCAAATAGGAGAGAATAGGTCTAGGGTCGTGACCACCAATTTTTAGGAGGAAAGATGCAAAATAGATATGGTGGTCCAAGAAATCAATCAGAGCCTCTGACATGTGTCCCACTAAGGTAGAGTGTGGACCTATGGAAACTATTTGAGGACATTGGTATGGCCCATTTCTTCTTTGTGATGAAGGGCTATGATGATGACTTAACTTCTAAATTTTATAACTCTTAGAGGGAGAGCAAAGAGAAAGGAAAAAATTGGAAGTTTAAGTTGTGCTCTTATTCCTAAACTCATTGTAGGAGTCACCGGGCTTGATTTTTAGGGTCTTAAAGTGTCAAAGGTTAGCAATGGAAATTACTAGAGATTCATCGATAATTTCTTGGGAGGTGATGAAAAGCTCACACAGTGCTAGAATGGCCATGACAAAGAAAAAGTCCCTACACATTTCATCCTAGTAAGCATACAAATAATGCAATATGTTACCCTTGAAGCTCACTATACCACTATGCATGGTTATCATTTCCCTTTCTAGAATCACATTGGAAGGAATGAAAGGATTAACATTCCTTATTTCTTTCTTACATCTCTACAACAATGTAAAGCGAAAGGGGCTTCCCTGCCCCTACACTAGAGTTTGATCCGAAGATGTTACAATTATGTCTTTGCTTTGACCCCCTTTCTTGGCCCAAATAATTCTATGAAACCTCTCTTGGTTAAGCCGTTGAATAACCAACATGGCTTGTTGGAAGCTAACCCTATCTCCAACAAAAAATCAAATCTAAAACTCCTAACTCTAGTGTGATGATTAAGGAGATGTCCTCCCATCCCATCCCTAAATTTGGTGTTGTGATTAAGGAGGTTTCCTCTATTCCTGCCCCCCTCCTAATAGACCTGATATCAAAGAACAACCATCATCCCCTAAATAGACAGTGAGCCCTAAAGATAAACCCTCATCCTCCAAAAATAAACTATTGATGAGTACCTTCCTAGCTATATCCACCATTCAAAAGAAACCCCTGGCTAAACCCTCTAGTACTAAATGTAAGAATATCTCATCAAAAGAAGATAGAGCGACTAAAATGTAACTATTCACACTCTATATGAAGGGGAGAAAGGTAATGTTGAGGATTCAAGTGGTGGGAAGAGGAAGAGAAGATATGCTCGGTTGGCTAGTGTTAATGCAAAAGGAAAACTACTTTCGTATGAGGAAGAGGAGGAAGGTCCCTCGAATGAGGAATTCATTCCAACCTAGGAAGAGCCTTTGGATTCTAGAAGAGTTGAGCTGGACGTGGTGCTTAGTGTGGCTAAGGAAGAGGACATATCCAATTTTGAATAGGAGGAATTGGATTGTGGTATTGAACAGGGTGCGGCTAAGGACTCAGAAGAAGATGAGGAAAATGTTGTGGACACGGAAATGGAGCAGGATGTTGTTAATATTCTAGTGTTGCAAAATTTAGAGGAAGGGGAGATGGTTGATAGACAATATAAAAATGATGAGATATTAGCTTTGTAGGAAAAAATCAACAGGTTGGATGAGGCCTTCAGAAGGTTGATTGTTGTAACCTATGAAATTATGGAGAAGGCTATCTTCAAAACTCTGAATGGTAGAGAAAAGATTAGGAAAATAAAGCATAGATTGGCCCCTTCTAAGGAAGAAGGAAAGTAGGTGGATGAAGCAGCTATGGATGGGAAACACCTGTGGTTTAAGGAGATAGAAACACTCACAAAATAATGGGAGTTGATTAATAGCCAATATGATTAGTTTGTTGTTTCCTAATTTTTAGGTTTATGTACTATTGTTGTTTCCTATTTTGTGTCCTTCATTCTTATACTATACTTGACTTGTGTGCCACCTTACCTTAGTTCTCATATCTTTTTTCTATCTAGTCTTATCTCACTGTGTCTTGGCTGCTCTTGGTCTTGTTGGTTGATCTAGTCTGTTGGCCTATTTTGTGTTGTTGTGCTATGGTTGGAATTTTTGGCTTTATGGCCTAAGTTTTGATGTTTTGTTCAGGATCAGGGCCTTAACCCCTAATTTTTTAATCAAAAATATTATATCAATTGTCAATGTTCACTTATTTCTATTAAACATGGTTGAAATTATTTAAACATTATATTGTAAAGCTCAGCATATTAACATACACCAAATGTAAAGGTAAATTTCTTTTTCACATTTAATAACTAAAATTGTTAGTTGCTTGTACGAGGAAAAATAATCATGAGAAATTTAATTATATTCTAATTATAATCATATTTTAATAATTCATAATTTTAACTTAATTTGAAAATATTATTAGATGCAATCATAGCTTTGTTACTTGGAAGATTGGTTCATGATGATGAAAGCTTCAAACACAACCTTATGCTTTTAATAACATTATCCCTACTTCTAACACAATATCTCACTCTCGTTTTGACATTAGAATATTAATAGAATAGGAATATGATCTCATCTCTAGGTCAAATAAATAGAGATTAATGTTTCAACTCATATATGAAATCAATTTATACATCAATTAATATGAAAAATATGTTATATGCATCATCTATCAAAATTATTCATAACTAGAGATCCTTATATGAATAGTGTTGAAAGGTGCAAGATAACTAAGAGGGGGGGTGAATCAGTTGTCACCAAACACAAAGTCAAATCTCAACCACTTATCAATTTCTTATCCACTTAATTCTATTATTAAGTATGAACATAAAAAATAGATAACAAAATGCAATATCAACATAGGAAACACCAGATTTACATGGAAAACCCAATGAGGGAAAACCACAGTGAGGATTAAATCACAATATAAAGTAATAGCAAAACTGAATACAAGAGGCTCACTGCCTACAGAAAGGACTCACTTTCCAACAGGGAGGCTCACTACCTACATATATAAAATATTATAGAAAAGATCCACCATAATAGGTTACACACAGTCACAGCCTTGATCAAAAGAATTGTAGACACTGTCAGCTCATTTCTTTTAGGAATCTAACACATTAAAGTATTGCTACCTCAATTCACTTTCACACAACTCTGTTTTTCTTCTTGATTCAACAATTATTCATAACATCTTGACTTGCATTTATACCCTTTTCAAGCTTAGAAACTTCTCCAAGGTCGGCTACATACACTTTATTTCATAAATTCAAATTAGGTCAACAACTCAACATTCCCGTGGTGGAAAGGAATGGGAGTGGACCAAAACAACACTTAACCGAGACCTAAAAAAATGTCTCAGATCAATCACACACTTCATCAATTAATTTTTAATCCTAAGTATGAAGTGTAAACACCAGGTCGGCCAAACCTAATGGAAACACAAATGAACATTGAAGTACATGCTTCCCAATAAGAAGATAATACACTGATGACATAACATGCTTCATCATGCATGAGAACACATATTAGATACCTTTAGATACATCCACATCATTTGCAACAACCTTTAAACCCTGAAAACTTCTCACTAGACTAAAAACATCTTTTCCAGAACACATGTAACATCATTATAAGACATATTACAGATCTGCAAGACCTGAAACAAAACAATAGAGGAATGTGGAGCAGAGACATTTCTCCTAGTCCATAGATAAATAGCTCTGTCAAACCATTTCACACACTGGTGAACACAAATTTAAATCTCCATCAAACCAGAAGCTACAAGCCATGAGATATCACCAACATATTCCCATAACAACCCTTCATATCCGGACAAGCATAGGATCAACATAGAAGAAACATAGAGCACATACCAAAGCACATTTTGAACACATACATAACTTTGATGTCACTCTTTATTAATTTTCCCAAATAACTTGGTAACCCATCATATCAACATCTCTGCAACACTATAAAGGTAGCTCCATGTACTCACAACATCTCAACTATACATGCACAATCTACAACATCATGTACTGTGTTGACATCAATGAAAACATTAATGACAACACCACCACACTTGCTTATACTTGCAACACATAATGTGTTCCACAGTTTCTTAAACACTTCACTTTATGATTTTAGCAAGAATAAGGAATTCAATTAATATAGTTGGACACAACATCAAAATGAACACACTATTTTCAATCAACTCCATTATTTAACCTATCAGAGGCCCTCCATGGCCATGATAGAGAAAAAATTACAAGATATGTTGATTATTTTTTAAGAACCAAACTGATCTTCATAAATACCTATGGACTTTGCCATTTCCAATAGTTAGTACTCTAAAGGGATTGGCCAATGAACGAGTAAAAGATGTAAAACTTCTAGACTCCTACAGTTTGGGCTCTGTGAAACCCTGGAGGGTGATCCCACAATGTATGCTCAAGAATTTATATGACTACTACTGAAATACATTGTAATCAATAGATAATTCTCACATGAATACTCAACAAGGTAGTATATTAAACAAGTTGGCAGCTCATTTATTAATACCCTTACACTTGGAGCATGAGAATAATGAAAATCAACACAAAATAACTATAATGGTACTCATTTGAAGGTCTGTAAATAAAAAGTGATTAGTTGATGAATCAACCCAAAAATTGAATTATGAATACTTTGCATGAACTAGTGCCTTATCCCAAACACGAAGTCAATCTCAGCCTATGCAACTAAAAAATGTTGTTCAACTCGACAATAGCAACATACAATCTCAAGAAACACTACAATACATCACTTCCATATTACATTCATGATCATCACTGCTTACAAATATCCTAGTACCTAATTCTTATGAGTTAACAATGTCATCCAAGAATTTACATTAATTCATTAAACTAATAAGTAGGAATGAAATTAAACATCTGTTGAGAAACAACAGAGATGAACAAAACAATCCTTGATTACTTTCATTCATAAATCATAAAACGAGTACAAAGGAGATAGAATAGCCATGAAATTGGTATCACTCTATATTGCATTTGCTATATTGTTATCAAAATCACATACATAACAACAAACTCTGAACTTAAGACAAAACTTAAAACATGCTTGATATTCCTCTTACAATTCATAGTGTTGATTGCAAAAATGAATGCCTACTTTCTAGCCCTAAATTCCTTCTTATAGAAACGAAGGAGAAAAACAAGCCTTAGGCCAAAACTTACACATGTCAATACCCTATTGGACTGTCATAATAAAGATTCCTTTTTTAGTTACTCTACATTCCCCAAAGGTGGGAAACATGTGTGAAATAAAAGTAGTGTTCATTCATTCTTGGAGATACCGTCCTATTTTCAAAAAGTATCTTCAAACAGCTACCTACAAATTTGTGCCCACACACACCAAGTGGAAAGAAAGAAAGCATGAAATAAATAGAAAAGAAAGGACAAATGATAAGTCCACATCTACAACACTGTCATCAATTGAATTTGAAGAAGATGCACTATATTTTCTATACTTTAGCAAAAGTCTAATCTGTACTAAATCCAAGCTATGCAATTCATTTTCACCTATCTGTTATTCATCATGATTGCATACTTTAGAATCAAAATTTTCAAATTACCATCCCGCCATTTCTTATTAATCCACCACCCCCTCCAAGTATCTGCCTCTCCACGCTAGGAATTCCTCTTCAGTAGGCCAATCAAAATTCATGACTTCATCAACATTTTATCTATAAGGATCATACTTGGTAAGAATTTGGTTGGCCTCCTTGTCAAACTACAACAAGACAATCTCTGCATGAGCCAACATATCCATATTTTTCTTCAGTGTGCCCATATCATAATTTTGACAAATTAAAACTACCTGTTCTGAAATAGTTTTATTAGTTTCATCTTTCCATTCCTATAGGGTTTTTATGCTACCATCATCCCTTAGAATGGATGGAAGGAGACCATGATGTGATTGATGAAAAAATTTCACCAACTCCCTTATTTTGATCTCCAAAGGTTCAATATTTCCCTTGTACCCCTCAATTTTACCTACAAGATTAACAATGGGCTTAAAATTTTCAGGAGGGCTGGTATCTTGCTTAGCTCCAATTGACATAGGGATCTGTGCTTCCATAAGTGGAATAACTCTCTCTATGTCATTTTCAAAATTATTTATAGCAACCACCATGGATGAATAGCTATAGTGAATGCTATTCAATTTGTTATTTACTCCTCTATTCAAATGCCCCAATACTATAGTGACAATCTCCATATTTCTATTAAAAAATTCCTTATCATGATTGTCACTTTTATCTTTATATTCATTTAACTGCTTGAGAAAATATTCCCTATTGATATCTTCCTCAGCCTGTTGAATTTATGATGTGCTAGGCTCTATTACTAAAATAGGCACATTTCCCATGTTGTATGGCATAATTTCCCATGAGGAACTCACCTCAGTGGTAAATTCGGGGGGTGTAGCTTCTGGTGAAGTAATAGGTGAGTCAATATCGGTCTTCTTATGCTTTCCTGGATGCAAAATTTGCAACTTATCCTCCAATAAAGCTACCTTTGTCTGCAACTGCATATTGTATTGTTCAAGCTTCCCATATCTAAAGTTAATAAATCATTGTGTTATGTCTTGAGCTTCTCCTTTTCTATTGTTATAGATTCTACAATGGCTCTTGTTTATTGTACAACATGTACTAACATGTTTTCTACCTCTAGAGCCGATGTTTTTGACACACTCTTTATTATTAGGCCTCCACTATAGTTAGGTGCAACCTCAACAATGTTAGGCTTCATTGTACTCAGGGCTAGAGACTAGATAGCTAATGCATCCCATTGCTCACTAAAAGCATACCCTTTTAATGTAATTGCAGCCTCTTCTTCTGAATTTTAGAGAGGTATATCACATCTCTTTATTGTATTAAAGACTATGGAAAAAGCTAAAT
Source organism: Sequoia sempervirens (assembly GCA_007258455.2). Lineage (NCBI taxonomy): Eukaryota > Viridiplantae > Streptophyta > Pinopsida > Cupressales > Cupressaceae > Sequoia > Sequoia sempervirens. Next base: position 735,134,319 of record VDFB02271358.1, on the reverse strand, counting down.
CCCATTTTGGAAGCAACAAAATACTACTATTTCTTACCAATTCTCGGCCCTCGTTTGCAGTCATCTTTTGAAATTTACCTCTCATTTCATTCAAGACCTTTGTTTGGATGGTGGCATCAGGAATTCCAGATGAAGACTTCTTTCTATAGCCAGGTTGTTGACATATTCATCTCTTTTAGCTCGGTATGCAAATTCCATAAAAGCTTGAGACTTTACAAATTAGTCATCATCTAAAAAATTTGTGCATTCTTCTACCCACATATCATCTTTTCCATTGAGCCCAATGAGATCAGATTTACTCAATCTCATACCCAATTGTTGTGTCACCCTCATTGTTGGTGCAGTGGGCACTCCTTCTTGGATTTCCTACTCTGATACCCAAATGTCATCATCAAAGTATTCATCAGCATATTCCACCAAACCAGTCACTTCTACCTTTTTCTTTTTCAATGGTGGCTCTTTTGGTGGTGATGCATTAAGTGGTGGAGAATCAATATCCATAATTTTAGGCTTTGCTGGCCTTCGAGGAGATGGTGGTAGTTTGTGGCATAGGAGAAAAAGGCTTGTGCTCCTCTTCTTGAGAGGGAGCAAAAGCTACATCATTTTTCTTTTCCTTACTCTTTCTCCTTACAAAGAAATTTATTCTTGGTTCTTTAGGGGTTTGAGATGTAGACTTCTCTTCCATGGTAGGGAATTCTTCCCCACACTATTATTCTATAATGAGGGCCTTTCCCTTATCCTTACCTATCACCCCTTTAGTCTCAAGGTGGCCCACTATTGTCTCAAAATTATTGGATACATGTTCTACCTTTTGCATTACATTTTCAATCTCTGGAAGAACCTTGAAGTTAGGTTCTTCTTTCTTTATCTTTCTTTGCATCTTATTGAAGGAAATCCACCTTGCTTTTATTTTTTCTTGTTCCAAAAGGTCAAACACATTTCTTATCACATCCTCTGGATACTGGAAAATGTGCACAAATTTGTAACTCTTGTTCCTTTCCTTTAACCAGGCCATAAAACCTTCAGGATCATATATGATCCTCTTCACTAATCTTTGCATGTAATAGGCTTTGATTATATCAATTATTTTATTCCAACCTCCTTTTATCATCACAAAATCAGAAAAGCATGTATACAAAGGAAAGAATGTTCCTTTTCCTTGATTCAGTAGATGTTCATTTTCCACACTTCCCAATTGCCATATCACTTCAAGGAAACCAATTCTCTTTGGCATATACCTTGGTAGCAAGTGAGGTGAAATAGTGGAACCATACACTCTTAAAATAGTGTAACTAGGGTATGGGATAACATCTCCCCAATTGTGATAAACTCCCATCTCAGACCTTCTTTCCTTGGGTCTTAAGAAGTCATGTACGGCTATGGGAATTCTAGGTATACTCACAACCAACACTCTCATTAATTCTAAAGAAAACAAGTTTTGAAATGTCACATAATCATATATACTATCATCCTTGTCTAGGATAGTAGTCCAACATTGCATGGGAAAATCCAAGTTACCCTCTTTCCTATCCAAAGCCATATTATTCCTGAAGTAAGGTGCACCTTTGAACACATACATATGCATCAACAATGAGTACTAGTTACTCCATTTGCACCTTTTTTCAACCTTATTTAGCCCTCATGAATATTTTCTGCAAGAAACCCCGCATACTCATATACTATGCAATATTGGGGGTGCTGAATATGGGCTGCCATATACATCCATGCCATATGCATTCCAGTGATAGGATCATAACCAATTATTTGGAAAATAGAGTAAAATTTTTTTGGAAGTAAGAAACAAAATAATTAACAATGGGGTGATCCCACAATACTGGTTTACAATTTTTGGCCAAACTGGACATTGAATTGATTTTGTCTAACTAAATCTTCACTTTCGGGCACCTATAGCGGAGGAATTTGAAGATGATGCAAACTAGTGATTTGTGAAATTTTTTCTAGAGATCCTTAATATATTTTTTTCAATTTTTTTGGAATCAGATTACACTTATTTTTCCATCTCCTTCGAAAACTAGTTTTTTTTCAATAAACACCATTTTTAAGGAGTGATGCTCATCGTATACAACATAATTTTTTTTCCATGAAGGATACAATTCTATTTTTTTTGAATTTATTTTTGTAACTATGATATCTAGTTCTTTCATTTGGTTTCATAGTGTTTTATTGAATATTTTTTCCTTAATCAAGTTTCAAAGTCAAACCAATTACAATTCAGACATAGGCCGGCCGTATACAACATAACTTTTTTGTATGTATCGAAACTCTTTGTTTTTTTTGTTGTTGGATCAAGGACTTCAATATCTAGTGCATTGACATTTTTTAGAATTTTTTTGATAACCTACTATTTTTCAACATGTGCAGAAGAGAGCTTGATTTTTAGTGAAAAAACTTACAATCACAAGAAATAAAAAATAAATATAATAATCAAATTAAATTTATTTAAAATTATACTTTTTGTGAAGCTTATAATAAGGACTACATACTCACAAAAAAATAAATTTTAAATGAATTGATTTGATCCCCAAAAAGATTTAAATCAAAAGTGGTTTGTTATCAACATTTTGATGGGTGTAAAGGAGACTCCATTATAGGTATGGTTTAAAACTAGTGGGGTTCTATCCAAGGGGGTTTGATCTAAGGTGGTTTGATCAAACACTATTCAATTGGAATCATTTAAATGTAACTTTTCAAGGCTTAAATCATTATATTTTCTAAAAATAGGTGATTTCAACAAAATCAGGATCTCCGAGAAAGTGTAAACCAATATTGTGGGATCAGCTAGGGAATGAATCCTTATCATATTTCCCTATTTTAATCCTTTAGCCTACAATTTATGTTAGATATCTTAGTAGAATGTGGACTCTGAATGCAATATTATTCTTATCATATTCCTCCTTGAGAGTGTTTTCATTGATCTTAGGCATTTCATCACTCCATCTAGTGAGTTTGAAAACACGAGCAAATTCCTCCTTGGTAATTTTGACCATTTCCTTCCCATCATATGTTATTATAGTTCTTGTAACTGGGTCATAATTGGTGGCCATTGCTTTGAGAAAATCAACGTCCATGTAGACATTGGGTACAATCAACTTCCCTAGGTCACAATTCCAAGGGTTACCTACTGGAATACCCAGGTTTCTATTCTTGAACCAACTATAGAATAATTCCCATCCAATATAAGGTAATTTAGCGTCCTTAATAGAATTGTTCTTTTCAATAAAACCATCTACTACTTGCAAACCTCAAAGAAGCAGTTGTCCCTTAGGATTTTCACTGGTTGAGGGTGGTAACTGGTCAGTAAGGTCTTTATTCAAAGGTATTTTAGGAGTAGAAGCTTCCCCTTTAGATGAAGACACTTTTGATTGTGCTTTAGGAGCCATGACACAAAAGGTATTACAAGGTAGGGTTTCTAATTTCTTAAACATGACTTACAACTCGGATAAGGTTTTGAAACTAATTATGACAATGCAAGACCAACTAATTATCCTTTATGAACACCAAACCTTAAAATGCAGAACCAAGAAAAAACCCTAATAGACTTAAAGATTTGGGAAACCACAACTCTATCAATAATTTTGAGGGGAAGGAAATAATTCACTTACTAGTTCTTTTGCAGGTTGAGAACCCTAGCCTTGATGCTAGACAAGCCTGAAAACCATAGCATGAGCTCTCCAAGTGTGTAGAATATCCTTTATAATTCTCAATTGTGCTTTCAAGATAGGTTTTAATAACTACTCAACCTTTTGATTTAGTACCTCGACATCCTTTCCGTTATTAAGGCTCACTCACATGAACCGAAATGACTCACTTGCCCTCAAATTGAGTTTTGAATGCCATCCATTGATCATGTGAGCATGTTAATTGATGGATGATCCAATTTAGTTAGCTTGATTTGAAAATACTGACTGTACACAACCACAATACTTATCAAATGACAGAAACCCACATGGAACCACTTGTTGGTGATCTGCGGGCTCCACCATTCCTTTGTCACTACAACCAGAATCCACGTGTCTTCTTCCCCTCACCCTTGTGAGTATTAACTCATGTGCAAATTTCATCAACGGGGAGATGGGGAAGGGATGAGATTAATCCCCATGGCCTCTTCATACTCACATATTAATCAAAAATTGCCTGCAGACTTATTCTTCTTACACCATCAACGACCTAGATTAAAAGATCTCAAACACGTGCATTATATCTTCTTTTAGTATCACATACTTTATTCTCTATGCCTCATGTTGAAATATTTGATTAATATTTTCCATTGCTCCAATGCTTCCATGTCCTCTGGGTTATTCCACGTGGCAATCACCCACTACCTTGTTGAGAATTAGTTAGTAAAGGTAGGGCCTGCATAGGATAGCAGGAAGTAGTTAGGATTGACCCATGCCACCTACTATTGAACGTTGATTCCATTCAAAGCTTTGCACACTGATTACTTGGAAACATTGGGCCCATAGTCAGACTCGCCACGTGACAATCGCCAACCAACCCGCTTGAATATTTTAATGAAGAATTAAAAGGAATGGGCCATGCGTAGGGAACAGTCAAGACATAGCCACGTTACTCAACAACCACCCGCTATCTTCAACTCAAACATCAGTCCCACCAATACATAGAAAGTGTGGCTTATGCCTGCTAGCCTATGAGGATAAAATAGTAAGAAATGAAACAAACTGGGCGTGTGGGGAACAACCAAGATCTTCTTGTGACAATCAAATGGTCATCAAAAGATCTTCATATTTGCACTTACCAAAATTGTTAGTCTTAAAAGAGGGACCCAACTAGGTCGATGGGACTAAAACCCATAAGATTAGAAACTTAAGGCTCAAATTATTTTAGCAAAAAATATTTAGCCCAACTTTGGATAAATTAAAACAATGGGAAAACATATAACAATCAATAAGACTAGACCAAAGGGCTGGTTACTTCATGGATTTTGATGGAATAAGTCATAACTTAAAAGATCGAGAATCAGGAACAATGGGTCAATAAAGAATTAAAACCTTAGCAAGGAGATAAACTCAAGGGTTTTTCAAGTAGAATCTCAGGTAAACTAAAACCCTTAAATAGTGATAGTATTCAAAACCCTAAGCCCTCAGATAAAAACCTAACCTAGAATTTAATAAGATTTTTAGATGGAACATGAAAATTTTAGGAGTTCCATCAAGATACATGATGAGAAATCAAAGCATTCTAGCATAGCCACTACCAAAGCACAAGAAATGACAAAAATAACAAAAAATTGGAATGAAATATTTATTTCATCAGTAAGGTGTGAAAATGATCTTAATTTCAATAATAAATCAAGTGCATCCATAAAGTTGCAAGCTAAATAAATATCAAATTTGGTGGCTAAACTAATCATAAATAAGATAAAAAATCAACATCGACCTTCATAAACATTTAAATAATTCATCAATCTTCAAGAGAAGTATCAAAGCTCAAAAAGCATGTACATAACATGCTGATGAGAGCCATTTATGACCCATTTTATGCTACATTTTATCCTTTTTCATATGCCTTCAATCACATTCCCATATTTCATTTCTATATCTTATCATAACATTTTACCATTTTACACTGCATATGATTAAATATATATGAGTGATATTTAATATTGTTTTGGGATAAAAATATGAATTTAAATAATTATTGATTATATTTACTAATAAGTGTTTTCATTTTAAGCCTTGGAAAATATATTTCGTAGCATGCAGATTTCTGTTATTTTTATACAGACTTCTTGTCACATTCTTCATAGGAACTTCTTGTCACCTTCTTCACATGAATATGGCTCATGATTATTATTGCAATTTCCTTTTCTATGTGGATGGCTTCATTTTCACTTGTTTATTCCTTCAACCATGTGCCATAGGTGGAGCTAATTCAACTGATAACTATACAACACTAGATTTCCTCTCTACATCATTAAATCCAAAGGCTATTGTTATATTGTTATATTGTTATGATGACAACAAAGCATGATTTTGTATTGTTGGGAAATTGGTTAGTAACAATGTCATTAGTATATTGTTAAGAAATTGGTTCATTATGTTAAGGAAATATTGGCCACGAGGCCACACAAATCTTTCTTAAAACCATCTGATTTAGCTCAACCGTTGATTTATAAACTGCAAACATATTTATGTAAAACTATATAAACACCTGTATGTAATATTAGCTTGGCCAAAAAGGAGGAAATACACTCGATATAATTATTAAAAGAAACGTTTTGAAGCTCCCTTGAAATTTTTTGTGAGTTCTATATTCATCAATTGAATGGGAGGAAGGGCACCCACTCTTCAACCATCGATGAGGTGTAAATATTTATTTACTTTCTGTAGAGTGTGTTTTTGTGTGTTATGATTTTAGTTGATTCTATTTTGCATTGTTATGTTTCTGTGTTTGATGTGTATTAATTATTTGACTTTTATTTTCATGCTGTAGAATTAATGCTATGGTTTTTGTGTCTGATATTTATTGATTGAATTTCTATTTTAGAATTTATTGTCATAATTTCTGCACAACTCCTATCATAATTTTTGTTATTCCTATTGTAGAAATACTGCAGAACTAGTGACAATTTCTATAACAGTTCCTATCATAGAAAAACTAGAAAAATTAACTTGCTTTTCAACTTAGGTAATTGATTGAGTTTAGGAATTCATTTTCATCCCCTCTCACCTCACGACTTGTGACCCTTGTGTAGATAGTTGCGACACCTTTCATAAGCTTACGATCCTCATATTGAAATTTAGAGGTCCGAGGTGATTCTTTACCCCAATTTTGGCCTATCACATGCATAATGTGATCAATTCTAGTCACAGTCAAGTAAATAAAATGCTACACTACACAAGGATTTTCTAAAATTTTCTTAAGAAACACTAATGAATAAGTTTTATATTACTTTCATCATTCTCAAGAGAGTATGACTTATAATGTTGGCATAGGTCATCCATGCTTTCTCTAAATGCTTTTATTTATGCTCCTCATATTCTAAAATCTTCCTATATTTATAGATAGAGAAATATAAAGTGAACCATAAATTTTACTATTACATATAAATAGTCCTTCCCTAGTCCCATGATGTCTCACTCAACAAAAAAACTAATTCCATAGATCTAAAAAGTTAGAGGAATGGAAGTCATTTCATAGAATAATTATTACTCGAAACAATATTAGTATCTTCTATTTGTGACCCTTGCATTTGGACAAATAGTATTACATAATAATATATATATTTGAATATTTTATTATCATTCTTCTTTTCACGACCCTTGGATTTGGACAAGTAGCTCATAAGAAAAAAATGATACCTTAAATTTCTTCTCTTAAAAGGCATATTAGGAAATCAACTAATATTAGAATATTTTACATACTAATTATCATAATATATATAAATCTCAATCCTATGCCTAGCTTATTTTTTAGTCTATTATTTTTCTAATAATGGTAGATTTTGTGTTATGCTATTTTTCTTCATTTTTGAGTATATAGTTAATGAATCTAGTTGAATTTTGTTTCTCGCTTTGGTGGGTTTGGATAATAAGTGTCAAATACTTTTGCTAGTTGGAATGATCTATTTCCTCTATCATGTTGATAATTTATGATTTTTTAATGAATATAGCACTACTTACACTCCTTCAAGTCTTTCTAATTTAACTTGATACTGAATCAAATTCTAATTGGAACAAAAGAGCATACTTTTTAAAATATAAATAGTAAGGATAATGAAATGGATGAAAGACACAATAAAAAAATGCAATAATCAAATGATTATACCTTGTCTTTCACCTTCCAATCCATTTGATAGAGCTAAAATGGATGCATTGAACTCCACTTGACTTGCTCTCTTTATTGCCTAGCTCTTATGTATGTGGATTGCTCTAAAAAATGCAACATAGCCTTGGGATAGATTGGATAATTTTGAAAGATTTTGGACATCATTAAATTAGCTCAAATTGGTTGATCCAAGTTGATGGACAAGGCTCTAATTTATAGATCTTTGGAGGTTAAAATGGAAGGATGAGATTTATTGTGAGATAGAGGGTTGATATTGCACAAGAGTAGAAAGGCTTAGCCTTGTGACAAGTGTCACAAGTTCGAATTTTGAGATAATGACATGTGACATGGGGAAGAGGGCTAGGTGTGCTCACACATGTGTAAGAACACACATAGGTTGGGCTCATAAATTTGACAAGTGGGCCCTATAAGCAGTAAATATAAGGTGGAAATGAATGTGAATGATATGTTGATGGAAAGGGAAAGAGTAGGGTGGCTCTTTTATGACATGTGTAAGAGGTAGGGTGGCTCCACAGTTAACAGGGGATCTCACATATGTGTGATAAACCAATAGAGGATTTGGTCAAGCATGAGGTGAAAGATGATGTTGAATTTTGTATTATCACATGTATGTGTGAGAATTTAAGGGGCTATAAAACACTTGCCACATGAAGAAAAGTTTAGATCTTGATCCATGTAAATGGATTCAATGACTAAGATTATATGCACAAGGATTGAGAATGAGGTGAAATTTTAATTTAGAGGAAAATGATAGTGATGATTAGGATGGGATAATTAATTAATTAATTAAATTTAGAAGAATCTTATGAATGGGGCTAAGGTTAAATTAATTAAATTAATTAAACATTCAAAAATAAGGAAAAATATAATAAATTAAATAAAATTTAATTAATTACAAGAATAAGTGATAATTAGGTAAATAATAAATTATTCTTAGACATATTCTCATTCCCTTAACAATGAAATGAATATTCACCAATAATGGCATGCATATTTTCTTATGATACTATGTTTGTGTACAGAAGATTTAAGGTTTTTTTTTTTTTTGGCTTATATGGAATATACATAAATAGTTATAACATCAAAATTATAATCAAATACAATTATATGTACAATATGAAATAAACACGTATTGATGTGAAAATTGATGATTTTAATCACACATTAAGGGGAAGGAACAAAAGTGGAAGATGTCATAATAATAATGAATAGAGAGTGCAAAGTACTTATTCTTTGATAATATTTAAGAGGCATTTTTTTCGAGATGCTTTGGGATGGATTTGGCAAGTGTTAGTTATTTGCATACATTGTGCAAAGGATCAAGTATCATGGCGTCTTCCAGTAGCTTGTGTTGTGAAGGTGGTACAATGAGGGGTAGTAAATGAAAAAGATGGTTGTAGAGGAAAAATATACCAAGAAATAGATGTATCAATTCTTTGGAAAAGAAATGTTGACCGATTTAATGAACTTTGTAAAGTATATTAAAGACCCTTTCCTTTAACTTTTGATGGTGAGGATATCGATTGGGGAAACGTATAGATGGGACCCCTAGTGTTTGTATCTAGTTAGCACTAGAAAAATTATTGTTGGATCTTGATTATATTTATGGTAGGTGGACTGTGTTCGATGTGGCCCAATCTCAATATCAATTAAAATATTTAATGATTTTATGTTCTCTATGGCTACTAGTTCCTTTATGTTAAATGCCAATATCAATGATGTGATGCATCAAGAGGAGGCTCATTTTGATTATTTATGGGGCATTTTCATACTATAAAATGCTACCTACTTTATATTTAATGTGATTTTGGAAGAAATTATAAATTATTTTAGGGCTTCTTTTGATTACTTAAGGCATATAGGAGGTGAAGGTTTCTAGTTTGGATATCCCATGTCAAAATCTAAGTGGTTGCATTCAAGTGGATGAGTCCTACATAAGTTTCCTCAATCCCCATCTTTTACAACTCTAGTTATATATTTTGTTGGGTTTTTGTTTTGTTTTGGGTAGATGTCCTATAGTGGGTATAAACACTAAAATCATTTTTCTAATCATTGATAATTAATTTATCATTCATATCATACATTTACCACATCATCATATTCATTATTAATCAATCATTGAATATAATTCATTAATGATTTATGATGTCATTATAACTATTTTCTATTATCCATTTATCCATTAGTTAAAAAAAATTATATTATTTAATTTATGGGAGCTAATTATCCATTTTTAATAAATAAATAAAATTTCCATTTTTTACCTCATCAATTAACTCCATCTTTGAATTAGAAACTTCCTCTCATTTATCCATTTAATAAATTAAATAATTTATTATTATCCTCTTAGTAGTTTTAAATGGAAAATTTCTATTATCAATTGAGTTGTCTTCTCATTTTCTCAAGTTGAATTCAATGTTAGTCTAGTAAACTCATGTATTTGGTTCAGTACTTATCCATCCATTTAATTTTTCTAAAAATTATAAATTGATTCACCCTCTCATCATTTCCAACAAATACAAATTTATGTAAGTCTATTCTTTCAAAATCCATTATTACAACCCACAATATTATGATGTTGAGTTGCATTCACATAGATTAATTATAAATTTGAGAATAAAACTTGATTTGAGTTTGTAGTGAGTTTGATTTATTTATTTTGATTTTTTTTTGCTTTGAAGATTTTATTTTCACATTTTCATTTTAATTGCATATAGTGGCTTCAGCCTAGGTTGATAATTAACTATATAGCTTTGTTTGTTAATGAAACACTTCTCTATCTTGGTCTAACCCCTTGTTAGACCTTGGATTTTTTTGGTTCCTAGTCCTAACCACATTTTTTAAATTAAAAACTGATGATTTTAAACTAAAATTGAATATAAAAAATGTAAGAAGTCAATTCATTTATTTTATTTATATTTTTCCACTTCTATATTAATATTTAAACCAAAAAAAAAATTGATCAAGAGTAATAGTAGGGATTAAAGATAGAAAAAAGGAAGTTAATACTAATTAGACATAATCTAGATAGTCTCATTATGGACAATACGATGCAATTTCTATCTTAAAATAACATAAAATATCTAATCTTATGATTTTTATTAAACCATTCATTCACTCAATTTTCTTACACTTATTTGAAAATTAGGTGTATAAGACTTCCTTGAATAGAGGAAAAATAGAATTTGCTTCTTAAGAAAAAAATTACACTCATCAAGATTTTAGTGTACAAAGAATTTCTAGATACCTTGCTTCCTTTTAAATGGCTTACTATGGTAAAGAAAATAAAAAGGCTAAAGTTCATCCTTTCTATGAACCCAATATATATGATGCTAGTTTTAAAAACTCCTACTAGTGTCAAATCCAAAACTAGAAAAACTAAAGAGTTTTTTTATGGAGTGGCAATTATGTTAGGAAAAAAAGATAACATACTACCTTTGGACTGTTTTTGTAATTATGGGTCTTTTGGTGGAGATGAAATCCTTGATAGTCAATCCCAAAATCTATCTTTGGGAGAAAAATTACTCGCAAGATGTATTCAAAGCCACAATCAAAATGGTGCAAAATTATATAAGAAAAATACCTTGATACAATGGATGATAAAATATTTTTCTAGTTACAAATCCCTTGAGTGGTTTCAAGGTGTGGAAATTCATTACTTCTAGTAGAGAGGCGATTCTTCCCCATTTATCATTGATAATACATATTCGGTAAAACCTGATCTATTCTAATAAGACCCTTGAAATGGGTAGAAACCACAAGACAAAAGACAAAACTTGGTGGAGGTAAGAAAACTAAAAAATAAGTTGGATTAAAAAATAAATGACCATATTACAATTTTGGAAGGAAATCTAGTATAAAAGGATAATTGGAAAAAATTTGATGACTACCATTTTGAACAAATATAGGAACATTCATTATCATTAATACTTGCTCAAAGAGTTCTTTTCCTCTCACAAGAGGATGAACTTTATTGGAAGGCCTCAAAATTGAGAAAATATGTAGTAAAAGGGAGTTAAATGACCTTACCACATACCCCCTGTTCCAAAATTTGGCTTAATAATCTCTACTATTATAATGCTTCTCTTCACAAAGATGGGGAATTTTTTATAGCTTGCCATACATAAGAGGATTTTAATATGGATAAAGGGTAGAAAATTTGGGTATCTTGTCACCTTTTAAATTTGTTCTTTGGGAAGAGAGAAGGAAGACATAGATAATTTATTACTAAATTATATATTTACTTTAAAGTGTTGAAAATAGATTTATGCTAAACTTGGTTGGATTAGAACTTTCCCTAACATTTAATTTCAACATTTTCTAGCTTGGTTGTCTCTTTTTAAATAGTCCATTATATTTTCATTTTGAAGGTGAGATCCTCAATACTCATATATAGTTTGTGGCTAGGATGTAATTATAGAATTTTTAGAAAATCAATCACTAAACTTGAAGATGTAATATCTGAAATTGAGAGAATATTTTCTTAAAATAGTCATGCCATTTATTTTCAATAATGAAAATTTAAATAAAAAGTTTTTTAGGATAATGAGTTTTTAGAATAATGGCTTCTCATTATATCCACTCCTCTTACCAAATCTATTTCTAGATTCAATCTCCCAATGGATAGAAAAAAAGGTTTGATTGTCTCCACCTCCATCCTTTTAGGCAAAAATAAAATTTTATGGTGCTTCTTAGGGAAATCTAGGCCCTTCTAAAGTATGGTGTGCTGTTAGGGATGATTAAGGGAAGCTAATAATAGCCAAAGCTATTGAAATTCCTGAATGAACTAAAGAGAAAGAAGAAGCGCATGCCTTAGTTCATCGTCTAAAAATGATAATATCAAGTAATCTCAATAGTATCTTCATTGATGGTGATTCATTGTTGATCATATTATTATAAAAAATATAAATATAAATCAATGGAAACTCCAATAGACCCTCCAACTAATTTGGAACATTCTAGACAATCTTGATTTCTATGAAATCATTATAGTGAGGAAAATAAAGTAGCTAACATGCTAGCTAATATAGTAACTGGTCAACCAAAGGATGAAAGGTACACAATTTTGCAATGTTAATAAAAATTAGGCTATAAATTTTATTATTAGAAGTCTTAAAAGTCTCCCCCTTCAACCTATTAAAAGACAGCCTGTAGGGGTCACCTTATCTTATTTCAATTGGTAGATTTAAATTTTTATAGATGTTTCTCTTCTTTGGTTGACCATCACCTACATTATATGGAGGCCCATATGCATATTAATTTAATGTAATAACTATCAAAGAACTACTAATATTCTTACTACCCCCTTTGTTACTCAACATTACCACTACAAGCACTCCTAGTATTTAAACCTACGAAGCAATCTATTTATTTAATTATCTACTCTAAGCTAATCAATGCAAATTTTTTATTTACAACTTCTTTTGGTTCAACAATCATTCCTACCCTTACCCTTCATTCTCTTCCTACTTTGTTGAATTGAATACCAAGATGAGTATACCCAAAGGAATAAAATGATTTTCATCTCTTCTCAAAAGTGTGAGTCATCTATTGTTGGACCCTATGTATTTACCATGCTTTCCCATGTGTCTTTGATATGCTACTCATGGGTTGAAAGGTCCATTCATAACCTATGGTTGATGGAAACAACCTTAGGCATGGTTCTAGAGTGTTATTATACACTAAATTGCTCCTTTATCTTCTCTCTAGTGTCATGGATTTTGGTGTAGGATATTATAATTTTTATAGAACTTATTGGATTTAGATGCATCCAAGAATACCTTTTCTTGGTAAACTCTTTTTGGCATGCTATTAAGGGTATGATGTGTTTATGGGTTTATATTTGATAGGGGAATTATTTCCAAACAACCAATTGGATGAAAATCATGATGTGGTGTGCATTAAACAATCTACAATTTTAAGTTATTATAGATTGGTTCTAGTAAATCCTCTACATAGACACATGCCTTAGATGGAGGAGGAATTTGAATTAAATATCTCAAAGGTCTTCATTTCCTTAAAATCTCTATGCCACCGTGTCCTTAATTAGTCTCCTCCCCTTGCCTATCCTATTACTCTAACTCCTTTGAATCTACTAATTTTTATTGATGACTCAAGCTCTTTTGGTTCAATGTAAAGTCTATTATACTCGTTTGTTTCATTTCTTGTAGTGTTGAAGCAATCTTGTTATAAATTATTTTCTATGTTTTCTTGTGAGGACACTTCCTTCCTTTATATAGTCTTGAATGTATTATTTTTTTCATATTTTATTTAATAAAGTTACCACAAAATAAATTCTACTTATAAATTAGATCAAATATCCTTTAATTATAAAACCCAAAGAAATCTATGTAAATATTATATTTTAAATAAATTTAATCAATTAGACACTTTGATTATAAAATAAATTTAATTAACAAGAAACTTTGAACTATAAATGTTAGAAAATTCTATTTAAATAATAAAAAAATAATTCAAAAAATATTTTGTAAATTATAAATACTACAAATAATTTTTTAGTAGAACATCAAATATTTAATAAATTTTATTGAAAAAACATCCATCAATTATAAAGACTAGATCTTAAATACATTTAAATGAAATTACACTTCAAACTATAAAACCAAATTTAAATTGAATATAAATAAAGATTATTTTTTCACAAAAGACTTAGCTATCCTATAAAACCAAATTTAAATTGAATATAAATAAAGATTATTTTTTCACAAAAGACTTAGCTATCTTATGACGTTATAATTATTTTTTTTACTATCTAAATTTAAGTGATAAAGTGAGATGGACTCACTTCTCTTATATACATATCAAAAGACTATAAATTCTAATATAAAATTTAAAATTTTCATTATAAAAATAAAATAAAAAATCTATTTAATAATTATATTAGAGAAAAACTAAAAAAATACCTGTCTATTATAAAAGTTCCAATTCTAAATAAAATTAATTAAAAGGAGCTTTCAACTATAAAGACTAGATATAAAATTATATTTAAAAATATTTAACTCAAAAATATTGTCAAATATAAAAGTCACATGCAAAGTTTTCTTCAAATATAAAGACTAGATCTTCTATGTATTTAAATAAAAACACAATTCTAATTATAAAGGTTTAATTTAAAATAAATTTAACAAACGAATATGTCATTTGATGATTTAAATAAGATTGGTATGAATGATTGATAAAGCACAACAAGTGTTGAAGATTTTATAAATCTCGCAGAAAGCTAAGTGAGTTTAATCTTGAAAAGAAATTTTATGATTAAGCATATTTAGGTTAGAGTACAAATGAATTGGATGACCTCCCAAAAAATCTTATGCTTCACCCACATTAACATCAGTTACATGCAAAGACTGTTTAATATGGCATCTGCACATTCACCACAACAATTCAATGTTGAAAATTCAATGCCAACAATTCATCACAAGAAAATTCAGAAAATTCACTGTAAGGAAAATTTACCACCAGCAATTCACCGTCAAGGAACAATGAATTTTCCACTGCGGTGAATTGCTCGTGGTGAATTTTCCTTGTAGTGAATTTGTCATGGCAATGAATTTTCTTGCAGTGAATTGTTGGTGGTGAATTTTCTAATGGTAAATTGTTGGCCGTGAATTTTCCTAGTACGTTTAATATACCATTCATGTTCATGAAAAAGATGAATTTGTTAGAACCAACATTCATAAAACATATATTAATAATTAGAAACCTATACAATTAAATCTTAATAAAACATCATAATTTAATATACTGCAAAAAAATACCACATATAAAAAAATATAAAATATTAAATAAATTTAATTAAAAATACCCTTAATCTATAAAAACCAGATCTTTGATATAAAATGGAAAAATGCCCTTTAATTATAAAGTTCAAAGAATACAGTTTATTCATACCAGCACTCATCTTTGGATAGGCATGGTGGTTTCGCTTGTAATTTGGGTAAAGCATACATTAATTGCAGTAAAAGAATACACTATTCCACCCAAAAGAATTGCAACCTGTTTCACTCTTAATAAGGACAGTATGTGGTTGGCCGTCACAGCCACCATTATTATAAAGAGCCACACCCTGGTCTTGGTAATCAAAATCATATCCTCCATGGTAATCACTGGGTATACCAAAACACCCACACCCTTGGGCAGCCCTAACAGGACCGTCAGGACATCCAGGCTGTGGAAACACTACAAAAGAACTTCCTGCATAAGCCTGTTCGAACAAGACCCATACCAAAATTATTCCTATGTATTTGGCAACATTAGTTTTCTTCATAACTTCACAATTCAATGTAGTTGTACAGAAGAAATGCTTACATGTACTGTTGGAGGAGGAGTTGTTTGTATTTATAGAGGAAAGGCGGGCATGTCTAGGCACAAAACTGTCTGAGTAGCAGGACTAAAAGACAATATTATTTCCTATGAAAGTTGGATGAGCTGTTTCCTATGCCTGTAACTTTTTATTCTTGTTTTTCTAGGTTGTCATTTCCTAGGCCTGCAACTGATTGATTTTTCCTTTTGGTCGATACCTAAGATGAGAATTTTTAACAATCTTTGTATTTAAAATTGAAATACTAATTAAGTGGTTTGTAATAGTCTAAATTGTTTAAAATTATAATAGACATTAAATCATTTATCAACTAGCACTTGCACCAGGGGTGCAAGGGTTACATCATAGGAAAATATATAGAAGTAAGTATGGAGAATAACTGTTGTGTAAAATATATACAATTTTGTTTGAATTATATATAAAATGTCTTTTATATATAGAGAAAACTTTTGTCATGTTTTGCATACTCCCAAAATATTTACAATCTTGTTTGAATTATATACAAAATGTTTGTAATATATAGAAAACAACTTTGACATGTTTTGCATACTCCCTTATTCTATGAAAATAATCTTTGTATGTGTAAACTGAGATAGGCATAATCCTCTAAGTAATTAACCTAAAGTAATTAATAAAAGAAAGTTCAACTTTTAAATTTTTCTTAATTATATTTAGTTTTTCAACATAGTAGATTAATTATGATATTGCTATTAGGATTCAAGTCAAACTCATTGACCCATGTTTCATGAGTAGTGGTTCACAAGAACCCATCTCTCATGATAATGAGTTTGACTTGAAAACTACACGGTTGAATTCTGATAGCAATATCATAATTTGACACGCTGTGGAAAATACCTCCTACTTATCATAATATTAAAATAAAAAAATATTAATTAAACTACTCACTTGTTGACACCATAATATTTTTTTAAAAAAAATTAAACATTATATAGATGCTTAAATTTAATCTTAAAAAAAGTTTATTTTCCTTATATTTCACAAATAACTATACCTTTGACATATTCTTATTGTTTATTTCTAAACCTTTATTTTTGCATGTACCTAATTTAGGTCTTAAGTCTTCTATATATTTTAAATATTTTTTATTTTATTAATTAATATAAATAAAATATAATATAATATAAAATGATATAAGTGTTATTATAATATAAAATATATTAAAAAAATTATTATTAATAAATTATAATATAAATTTAATTTGTATAAATCTGATTATAAGATATAAGTGTTATTATAATATAAAATATATTAAAAAAAATATTATTAATAAATTATAATATAAATTTAATTTGTATAAATCTGATTATAATTTTTGATGCCACATAAGTTCAGTTTGTTGGATATTTCAATAATGGTTGATTAAAATTAAATCCTAGCGTTACAATAAATAAGGTTTAAGTTGCTTCTTCCACTCTTCGGGGGATTAAATTATAGTTTTACTGTTATCTCTCTACACGGCAGACATCTTTAAAAAAACTGGCAATGATGCATCCATTTCAGCCGCCCTCCATAACATTGCATTTATAATTGAAATAAAATATTAAAAAATAAAAAATAAATTATATTGAAATTGTTAAAGCTAGAAACTTATCTTTTATAGTAAAAGCAAAGTTAAAAAAGTTAAAAATAAAACTAAACATGTTGAAAATGTAAAATATTATTACAGTTGTTTTTTTTCTGAATCAATGGAAATTTTTTTAAAATAGAAATATCAATAATAAATATTTAAAATAATAACAATAATAATGAAATTTTTTAATTTTATTCAAATTAACATAAAACTGTAAATTATAGATATAAATTTTTTACATATTATTAATTTTTTTTAATCAAAATTAAAATTTTAAAATCAATTATTTATTCAAACCAACAAATAAAATTATTGAATATATTATAAAATATAAGATTTATAAAATAAATCTTAGATAAATAAATACTCAATATAATATTCAATCTTCCTTTAAATATAAATTATTATTGTTCTTTCTATTTTTATATAGAAAAAAATAAATAGTATAAAATTAAATAATATTAAAAATAAATAAAAAAACTTAAAATTGATATGTGTTACACATTTATTTCTAAACGAGTAAAAAAAAAACCTTATTAATTTGCACAACCATTAACTCTTATTTACCAATCCAACATCAAAAAATTCAGTCGTTGCTATCATTCCCGCCATTCCCGCGGCTCGTGATGGAGACATAAATAATAAAGCGCTGATACTGGGCAGCTAATAAAACGGGTAGAAAGAGTTGTATATCGGTGGAAAGAAAATTGTTTATCAGTCAAAAAGAGCTTCATGTCGGTGGGGAAAAAATAGTTTACCGGTCAAAAAGAGCTGTTTACCGGTGTGAGAGAGGTTTCAGCTCAAAGTTCATTGTATATATAGTCTATTGGCTAACAAGTTTAAAAAAGAGAAACAAATTGCTATGAGTAGTAAAGGTTAATTCAATAAGATGTATACGTAGAAACACAATTAACTTAGAGACTAATAAATAATAGTTAGAATTAGATTTTTGACAATTATACAATTTTCTATAATAGAAAGTAAACAAGAGGATAGGTTGCTTAGCTCTATGGTTAAAGAGTAAGTGCTGAATCAACAAGACTTTGGAATATGTATGGATTAGAATCAAATATTTTTCTCTATTATAATCTAGGTCAAGTTCAATAGTATAGGTCTAGCTCATATTTATAGACTCAATCTATAACTACAAACTAGATCTATGATAATCTCTAAATTCCAGCCTTTACATAATTTGAAAGCAAGCTATTTGATCTCTCAAAAATAAGGACAACTATATGTCAATGTGAATAGCATTATGTGTAGATGAGGATCTAGTAAGGTTTGGGTTAAAAAGTTTTAATTTGCACAAATTACACCATTTGTCATCATGTAAAAGTATCAAGGTATTACCTCAAAATAGGCATAAAGCTAAAAGAGAAAAGGAAGCATTGTTTATCACAAAAAAATTGAGAAAAAGGTAGCATTGGTCCTCATAAAAATGAGAAAATACACCATAATATACTTTTTTACTATTATATTTCCCCCCACTTTGAGATGCAAGTGAATCCTAAATGAATCATATTTCTCTAAGTATGTAGCACTCACAAAAATGTATGTGTAATAATATAAATATTTACACTTAAGGATATGATTTGTGGGTTTTGTTCGATGTTCCAAAATTTATCCTATAATTCTAAAGAATGCATTTGGAATCTAAACATGGGTAAAATAAGTTAATTCATTTTAAAAGTGAAACAATCATAATCATGATATAGCAATTGTGGGCTAGTTGACAACAAGAAAATATTCTACACTTTTGGCTTTACAAGACCAATAAAATTATTAATAGAGATATTGATAGGATAATTAAATAAAAATGAAAAATATTCTAGATCATACAAATGAACCACACCCTTTGTGTAAGGATATTCAAAGGAGACTAAAAATAAAGGGAGGCAAAACAATTATTTTCTTGTGAAGCATCTTGATTTTTTATAGGAATAATGGGAGGTTGCGGTGGCCCTAAACAAGTTATAATGCTTTGTTGGTTGTAAGCCCAAATTGATCTTGTGTTATTTTTTGGCTGGTTTTGGTTGGTTGGGGTGCCTTTGTTGGGCCTTATTTCTTAAAGGAATTTCTATTCTAACTATATGTAGTTATTAATATGTTGTAGTTTTACTAATTTTTTTCTCTTTTGTTGTAAAATGCTTGGGGCACTTTCAAAACTATAATTTTACCTTCAATAAAAAATTATAAACATCATGATAAAATAGTATAATAGAAACATCAAAAAAATTTGATAAACATATTTTTTTCATTCCAAATTATATGTCCAAAATAATCATTGTGAACAATTAGGAGCGTTCCTCTAAATGGATTATGCTTCACTTTGGATAAATGATTATGAATTGAAACCTATCTTGAACTCAATTTCATCAATCCATCAACGCCATGTGACCCATGTGTTGAACCTTACAAGAATGTATAATTCACAACAAAAATAAATATTTACTAATTTTATACACATGCATGTATACATAATTTATAATATCTACCTCTACACCCACATATTATATTTTGTAGATCATTTTAAATATGATAGTGATATGACTAAGAAAAATTTGACACATCATACTATAGCCTAAGTGTATATATAAAAATAAAAAAGATAATAAACTACTTTATACCCATTTAGTTATGTGGAACATTTTTTGTAAGTCTTATAGAACCTAGTTTCTAATTGATGACTAGGATTGCTAGCAAGCATGCCCTAAATCTCTATACCCATGCTCATGCACCTTAGCCTAACCTAATGTAAGAATGACTTAGTCACAACATGATATAGTCCATTCTACTAATTTTTCTAATCAAATTAAACTATTTATATAATATATAAACACATTAAATTAGTAATTTGTACAATTTAAATACTTAAAAATCTCATCCCTAGAACTAAGAAACCTAAGATATAGAAAAGAAATACTTATCCCCACTAAGGTTGTGTAAAAAACTATCAACCAATGATGGAATGAGTGTATCATTGAATAGTAGACCCCTAAATGATCCCAAAATAAAACCTAGAAGAGTATTGATACAAGAAAACTAATGAGTAGAAACATGTGGAAATTGGTGACCTGCAAGTCCAATATGACCAAATTGAGCATGAGGTGAAAATTGGTGAGCATCAAATTGATTCTGTAGTTCTTTTTGAAAATATACATAGTTTTCTTGAGAACAATTTATTCTAAAATTATGAAAATAAATCTTTTATAAATATATATATATATACATATTCATATATATATATATATATATATAATTTATATAAGTCTTTTTTTCATGTTGTTCATCTCTCCTCTGTAACTGAGTTATTTGTTCTTCTAAATTATATTTATGGTATTATATATATATATATATTTCGTATATATATATACATATATATATAAAAAAATTAATTTTCGTGCAATGATTAATGGGCCGAATCGACTGTCGAAATCCATGCCGGATTAGTTTTCTTTAACAATGGAAATTTTTAAAATAAATGGAAATTAAATAAAATTTAAAAAAAAAAGGTTTATGGGAAATCAAAATTTTATTTTAATAAAAGTTTTGTATGGGGTTTGGGAAGGGCACAGCAGGCCGTACCCACCCTGCCCCCCTCTGTGGCATGGACTGCCACAGCAGTTCGTAGGACTGCTACGTACAACAGCTCATGGGGACTGCGCAGCAGTCCCCACATGTCCTCTGTCATAGTCCTTTTAAATTCATTTTTTTCCATATATGAATTTATATATATATATATATATATATATAAATATATATATATACATATTTATATTTAAATAAATATATATATATATATTTTATTCTTTTTATTTATGTTTATTTTATATATATATAATTATTTTTAAAATATATATATAGAAATAATGAAATGTAATTTTCTTTATAAATAAAATATTATTGATTTTTAGTATAATAAAATTTAATGTATTATTTAGATATTTATCTGATGTTCTTTATTAAGAATTAAATATTTTGTTGTAGGATTATAAAATTGTTGTGTTCTTTATATCAATTCAAAATTGAAGTGTTTATGCAATTGAGTGAATCGTTTTCATTAAACTATGAAATCGTGTGGTCTCGCTATTGTTTTCCATTTAATTGATTGTAAACTTTACTCGTCGATGTGGGAACCGTTTTTTGTGAAACCTTGTTCCAGAGGCTTGTTGTTTTAGAATGTTGTTCTCGTCTTGGATTATGCTTTTGGAGTTATTGGTTTTATGATTGGAAGGGTTGAACGGTTTTGTAATACTTTTGGTTATGAGTTATTGCAAGAGGGTTAATGCCTCACACGTTCTTGTTGTGGTATTATGCTTTTGTGTTATAGATCAACCCTTGCCTAGTTTTGATTTATGTTAGGGGTCATAGGGAGAGTGGCTCTTCATGGGCGTCGGCGCCTCAGTTGGAGGAAGAGCTCAGGGGAACCCACGTAAGAGTAGTTAAACAAGTGATAACCTAAAAATAGAATTTAGGGGGATGGGTAGTAAAACACATAAGATAATAAACATTGGATTCCTCATCTATGCATTAGGGCTACCATAGACTAATGATAGACTGAATAGGTCGTGGTCGGCAAAGTCGTAATCTCGTCTTCATGAGAGGTTATCGACTCTGCATGAGTTACCCTATGGTGACGGCGCCTCAAGTAGGAGGAAGGGCTAGGGGATCCATAGATGGGTGTCGGCGCCTCAGTTGGAGGAAGTGCCAGGGGATCCCATGAGAGCTATGCGATGACACTCTCCACTTGACACCCGTTTGCCTTGTTTCTTGTTGCCTATGGAATTGTGTACTGAATTGTTGTTTCAGATTTATATGGAATTATATTCTGGTTATTGTTTTAGATTTATTTGGAAATGTATTTTGGAAGTTGTATGCTTAATTGTGTTTCAGAGTCTTTTGAGAATAATTTATGAATGTTCTTTGGACTTGTTTAATTGTCATTGATTTTGATTAATTGTGGTGAGTTTCATACCTTTGTCTTATTTCTTGACTCATGAATGTTGTGGCTTGTGTCATTGTAAACCTTGAGTTTGTATCTGTTATTGTACTATGTTGTTCGTGGAGTCGGTTTGACAATCATGGTTGAGTTAACTTCCTTGTCACCTCTGAGAACGGGGGGTGAGTTATTCATAATTCACATGGTTGGGTGGAACGTGCTCCACACTTGTTGGGTTCCCCATCAGCATCCTGTCTTCTCAGCATTTCCACAGTTGGAGTTGTACCAGTGTTCCCTTGTTATTCAGATGGTGTAATTTGTATCATCCCACATGTTTGGGAAATTCATTGTAATTCTTATATCAAAATCTTGTAATGTAATATTATAACGGTGATGTAATAGTTAGGATCATTTATAACTTTGTTAAGAGATTCATATGATGGTATTATGTGGTTTATTAATATTCTTACTCTTGGTTCATGAATGTACATTATTCATGGTTATTATAATATAAATGGATACGTGGTTTATCATTATCTTTAATTTCTGTAAATAGTTGTTGCGATGTAACCTCGCGTACCCTAGAGAACTAAGTGTGTAATGTAATGTGTTATGTGATTATGGTTTAATGTTATTTGCATGTTTAATTTTATTATTTTAAAAAAAAAAATTATTTGCATTGTGTGTGTTCTCTAGGGTTTGCGCAACGGGCATTACAACTTGGTATCAGAGCATAGGTTCGCACACTGGGACACTATGAGCCCATTGTGTTGACTTATCTGCTTGTTCTTGTAGGAGCATGTGTTTTCATGTGTGTGGTTTGTGGCGTGTTCTCTGCATGGTTGATGTGTGCTTACTCTTATCTATTTAATGGCTTCCTGGAGTAAGCCATATCCTTGGGGGGGAGGATTTGATACCCCCATGTTACTAATACTTTTTAATACTATTTTTTACTCCTATGTGTTAGTGATGGTGATTAGTTCACCGACTTGGTGTGTGAGGATGCCTCCCGTATTAGGGAATCTTGTTTTCTTTTGTTTACCGGCTTCCAGGAGTAAGCCAATTTTATGGGGGGAAGGATGTAGCACCCCTCCTCTTACTGCTTGGATTTATTATTTTTCTATGCATTTGTTTGATACCTTGATACTATGATGGTATTGTTATTGTGTGAGTTGGATAGTTAGACATTTGATGATGTTGTTATTCCATTAGTGGACATGATTATTTCATATGACATTGTGGTTGGTGATGTTAGTTGATTTTCAGAATTATATTATGATGCAATGATTTAATAAATTATGTCATGAGATGAATTGTTAGTTTAGAAATGTTATTTTATCAGTTATATTATAATTGTTAAGATAGATGTGATGAAGGACAGTGTAGCATCACTCGTTTACGAGTGCTCTGTTACACTGCAATTCCTTCTCACAATGTAATGCTTCGATTTAATGCTTTAATTTTATATATATGTATGCACATGTACACAACTTCGTTTGTATGCAGGTATTGCAGGTACAAGTCTCGATTCCACCTGCTTCGGTAGGACAGGGCGAGCACCAATAGCCCAACGGTTAAATGTTGAAACAGAGGTGACGATGAAGTCATCTCATCCCATGATGTTAGACCGTCTTGTTTGATTGTTATTGTTCATTTTTGTAATTTTCGTTATTTGTGTTTTGTGTTTTATGTTTTGTCGTATTTTATTAATGTTGGTGTTTTTACAAGTTATGATTTATTTTATTTAAATGATTGAAATGATTGTTTATTTTAATGTTAGATAAAATTGTATTTAAATATTTAATTGATTTATTTATTTTTAAAAAGTCATGAGTTTTATTGTGTGATAATTATAATATTAAATTGTGTGTTATTTATTTTAATTAATTATTGTGTTGAGGATAATTATTAGAATAAATTATTTAAATTAAATAGATAATGTGATATGCAAGTAAAGTGGTAAAAATAGAAATTAAAACAATAAAAAAAAAAAAAAAGAATGAAAAAGTTGTGAGAACGAATAAGAATATAGATCTGATTAAAAAGATGGCTTTTGAAGAATTATTTTCTTTTATTTTTTGATTTTTAGAGTTTTTTGGAAGAAATGGACAATATCTTTTATTTAATTAGGAATTTTGTGAGTTTGCTCACACACAGAAGATCAAGGATATAGAAGTTGCACAAGTTATTGATTATGTATTTTTGAATCTGAAGAGAATATTTTTCAATCTTTTGCTATAATTTGAGGAGAGTTCTAGAAAGGGATTGGGAATTCTGTTACTGGTTATTCTGGAGTCTTCTGAACAAAGGATCGGGTTCGAGATTTGAGCACGGTTACTCAGAGGAGATTCGAAGCAGGAAGGCAGAGCTCTTCGTAAAGGCCGTTAGGAACTAGCTTCATCATATTCTTGAATAAGTGCAGGACTCCAGGTTTTATCTACTCCCTCTTTGGTCTTCTAATTTAAGAAAATAGGAAAATAATTAGATTATTTGGTGAAAGAGAAATAAAACCCTAGAAAAGAGAAATTTATTGAACAGTGAAAATTACTGAAGGAATTAAAAAGATTGTTTATGTAAATTACTCTATGTATATTCTTTCAGATTGGTTGGGTGAAAATAAGGTTGAGTTGTGAAAATAATCTATATGTTCTTAAATTGATTCTGTAGTTCTTTTTGAAAATATACATAGTTTTCTTGAGAACAATTTATTCTGAAATTATGAAAATAAATCTTTTATAAATATATATATATACATATTCATATATATATATATATAATTTATTAAGTCTTTTTTTTATGCTATTCATCTCTCCTCTGTAACTGAGTTATTTGTTCTTCTGAATTATATTTATGATATTATATATATATATATATATATATATATATATATATATATATATATATATATATATTCGTATATATATATGTATATATATACATATATATATAAACAAATTAATTTTCGTGCAATGATTAATGGGCCGAATCGACTGTCGAAATCCGTGCCGGATTAGTTTTCTTTAACAATGGAAATTTTTAAAATAAATGAAAATTAAATAAAATTAAAAAAAAGGTTTATGGGAAATCAAAATTTTACTTTAATAAAAGTTTTGTATGGGGTTTGGGGAGGGCACAACAGGCCGTACCCACCCAACCCCCTTCTGTGGCACAGACTGCCATAGCAATCCTTACAGACTGCTGTGCGCAGTAGCCCGTGGGGACTGCGCGGCAGTCCCGACATGTCCTCTGTCATAGTCCTTTTAAATTCATTTTTTTCCATATATGAATTTATATATATATATATATTTATATTTATTCTTTTTATTTACGTTTATTTTATATATATATATAATTATTTTTAAAAATATATATATATATATATATAGAAATAATGAAATGTAATTTTCTTTATAAATAAAATATTATTGATTTTTAGTATAATAAAATTTAATGTATTATTTAGATATTTATCTGATGTTCTTTGTTAAGAATTAAATATTTTTTTGTAGGATTATAAAATTGTTGTGTTCTTTATATCGATTCAAAATTGAAGTGTTTAAGCAATTGAGTGAATCATTTTCATTAAACTATGAAATCGTGTGGTCTCGTTATTGTTTTCCATTTAATTGATTGTAAACTTTACTCGTCAATGTGGGAATCGTTGTTTGTGAAACCTTGTTCCAGAGGCTTGTTGTTTTAGAATGTTGTTCTCATCTTGGATTATGCTTTTGGAGTTATTGGTTTTATGATTGGAAGGGTTGAACGGTTTTGTAAGACTTTTGGTTATGAGTTATTGCGAGAGGGTTAATGCCTCACACGTTCTTGTTGTGGTATTATGCTTTTGTGTTATAGATCAACCCTTGCCTAGTTTTGATTTATGTTAGGGGTCATAGGGAGAGTGGCTCTTCGTGGGCGCCGACGCCTCAGTTAGAGGAAGAGCTCAGGGGAACCCATGTAAGAGTAGTTAAACAAGTGATAACCTAAAAATAGAATTTAGGGGGATGGGTAGTAAAACACACAAGATAATAAACATTGGATTCCTCATCTATGCATTAGGGCTACCATAGACTAATGATAGATTGAGTAGGCCATGGTCGGCAAAGTCGTAATCTCGTCTTTGTGAGAGGTTATCGACTCCACATGAGTTACCCTATGGTGTCGGTGCCTCAAGTAGGAGGAAGGGCTAGGGGATCCATAGATGGGTGTCGGCGCCTCAGTTGGAGGAAGTGCTAGGGGATCCCATGAGAGCTATGTGATGACACTCTCCACTTGACACTCATTTGCCTTGTTTCTTGTTGCCTCTGGAAATGTGTACTGAATTGTTGTTTCAGATTTATATGGAATTGTATTCTAGTTATTTTTTTAGATTTATTTGGAAATGTATTTTGGAAGTTGTATGCTTAATTGTGTTTCAGAGTCTTTTGAGAATAATTTATGAATGTTCTTTGGACTTGTTTAATTGTCATTGCTTTTGATTAATTGTGGTGAGTTTCATACCTTTGTCTTATTTCTTGACTCGTGAATGTTGTGGCTTATGTCATTGTAAACCTTGAGTTTGTATCTGTTATTGTACTATGTTGTTCATGGAATCAATTTGAAAATCATGGTCAAGTTAACTTCCTTGTCACATCTGAGCACGGGGGATGAGCTATTCATAATTCACATGGTTGGGTGGAATGTGCTCCGCACCCGTTGGGTTCCCCATCAACATCCTGTCTTCTCAGCATTTCTGCAGTTGCAGTTGTACCAGTGTTCCCTTGTTATTTAGATGGTGTAATTTGTATCATCCCACATGTTTGGGAAATTCATTATAATTCTTATATCAAAATCTTGTAATGTAATATTATAACGGTGATGTAATAGTTAGGATCATTTATAACTTTGTTAAGAGATTCATATGATGGTATTATGTGGTGTATTAATATTCTTACTCTTGGTTCATGGATGTACATTATTCATGGTTATTATAATATAAATGGATACGTGGTTTATCATTATCTTTAATTTCCGTTTAGTTGTTGCGATGTAACCTCGCGTGCCCCAGATAACTAAGTGTGTAATGTAATGTGTTATGTGATTATGGTTTAATGTTATTTGCATGTTTAATTTTATTGTTTTTTTTTTTTAATTATTTGCATTGTGTGTGTTCTCTGGGGTCTGCACAACGGGCGTTACACCTATTGCAGATGCTTGAAAGTTACTAAAGCATTTCCAACATGCCCATGGTGTGGTTTGGAAGCTGGCCTCTTCAAATACACTTGCTTGAGATTTGTTAAAGAATCTAAAAAAAATCTTCTCACACATGTTGTTGGTGGTTATGGCATTGCATCCTCTAACTGGTGTAGTTGCCTTTAACTCTCCCTTATGGTTGTCGACGACATCTAGGTTACTAGCTTGTGGGATCTCCTTTTGCTTGGCACGGTGATTGTCTTTCTTGAGATGTCATCTCTTCAAAGCACTCTGCTTCAAAGAACTCAAAACCCTTTCAAGATGCACTGCCCTTGCTAGTTGCACTAGCTTCAAAGTTTCTAATGATTTTTGAAGGGATTCCCTTCTATACATGGGTTGCACACTTTTAAATCTGCATTTTCTTTAAAGTTTAAAGCATTTTCAATGTAGCCATTTTGTGCGTATTCTGCATTAGCATTGCATTGTCTTCATTTGACGCATGCTACAAAACCTTTTAACAATTTCATTGTGTTTATATGTATCCCTTTTGATGGCATTTCAATGTGATTACACTCAAAGAGGGGTCCTGCCAAATGGGTTGTGTGGCACTTCATTTCTTTGATGAAAGCTTTTAAAGTCTTTTGATAAATCCACATTGTCCATTATGCTGCCCGTGATGTCCCATAATATCAAATTTAATGGAGGCATTTTGTCGAACAAACCACACGCCTTGTCTACACTACCATTAGCATTTGCTAAAAGTTTCTAAAGAATTTTCATAACACCATTTCCTTCCTTTTTGTTGTGTCACTATTTTGTTCATGGTGAATTCTTTTAAAAATCCCAGAAGACCATTCTCCCGATGCATTTGTTTGAAATCCTTTTAGAGCCTCTTCAACAGATCATTTTTTTTTGCATATGCACTGCAGGGAATAACATTGAGACCACATTGAATTAGAGGCACTTTCCTAAGCAGGCCACATTCCTTCTCTTCCAGTGCTCTCTTCTCATATATGCGCCCCTGTTTCAATTTGAAAGTTCCTAAATCATTTTCAACATATGGAATTAGTGTATAAACTTTCTTGTTAATTGCATTTGGTTTTGAGTTTCAAAATATTTATCATTTCAGTGATGCCCATTTGTATTTGCAGATTGTATTTGCTTTGAAGTTTCTATGGCCTTTTCTAACAAATCCATTCTTTGGTGCAATTTTTGCACTCATAACATTTCTTACTCACCATATTGCTCGAAAGTTTCAAATCTTTTCAACAAATACATTTTTTGGCTGCCTTCAAATGATGTAAGGATTTCATCTCCATCGAGCCCCTATGAGTGGATCTGGGCAAAACATCAAGCCTCCCTTTACATTCTCACAGTTTGTACGAAATTCCTTATCAATATCTCACTTAAGATCACATGAGTTGTGCTAATTCTCATTGTGACCAGCATCATAACAACACTTAGGGTTATTGAATAACAATTGTCTAAAATAGCAATTTCATTAATATTGTTATTATCTTGAATTAGCATACAAATCCCTGAAAGTCTTACTTTGTTTATTTGTATCTTATGGTTGAAAATGAAATACAATTGTATAATTGTCATCTTCCTTCATGGGACTAATGTACCAAATCAATTCATAGTAAACCTTAGCACTCTCAACCATGCCAATCCAATTAGGAACCTTGAGAAAAACAAAATAGCCTTGATGAATCACATTTCAATAAATTGGTAAATGCACTTAGCCCTTTGAACCCTGAAACTATAAAGAATCTTCAAAAGGAAATCAATGAAATTTTGTGAACACACACATCTTAACTCCTGCTTACTTCTAGGCTGAGCATGTTGGGTCCCCATGTGGGCCCGGCTTAAAAAAAATCATTTTCGAACAACTCTTATGCTCAAATTGACTTTAGGAAGCTTCTAAATGTATCTGGTACTGAAAATGTGAAATGGGTTTTCAGTAGAACTTACTTTTAGGCACTTTTGCCAAATGGTGAAAAATGGCCAAGCTGGCTCCAAAATTACCTTTGAAAACTGGTCAAACGACCTCCTAGAGACATAAAAACTTGTAGGCATGTAGACATTGGTATAGGGAATGCAATGCAAAAGACGACTCAAAAAAAGAAGTCATGACGTGAAAAATATTAATCAGAAAAATTGAACAGTTGAACTTTCTGCAACAAATAGTTGTTCTGAACCAATTGAAACTCAAGAGATCACCTCGTTGGAAAAATACCAAATCAAATCTTGGCGAGCTGCCACTGGAAACATAAGTTCATTTTGGTATAGAAAGCATGTGTGCAAAAGGGATTGGCTTGAAACATCTCCCATCAAAACATATTGACAGTTGAAGTTGACCTCTCTGAAAGGTTTTTGCAAATGCAAATGCAAAACAAGAGAAATTGCATTCAATTTTGGCCTACTAAAAATAGAAAATCAAATAATGAGGCTATGAAACCTAACATGTGAGCTCATCTTGGTGTGGAGAATGCAATGCATCAATTGTTTTGACTTGACAGTCATCCTATTGCAAAATGCGAGCTCAAATTAGAGGAAACTTTGTAGAAATGAAGGTTTGCAAATAGCTGAAAAGTGCCAAAACCCTCTAGCTTCACTTTTCAAAACCTTGTCAAAACTTATCATGAGAAGCTGAAAGTTGGTATGCATATTCACATAGGACTCGTGATTGGGTCTGCAAATGGGTTCTGCTTGGGAATCAACTGGCATCAAGTTACGACCCTCAAAAGTGGGTCACTTAGGCAAATTCTTGAGGTGCACTTTTGAAAGTGCAAAAGCAAATTTTTTGAAATGGGCATCTCAAATTTGCAAAATTTGAAAGTGCTAATAGTGGCTCCGACTGGGGATGTATGCCCCCTGTGGGCATAGCAAGAATTCAAATCTTTGGGGAGTTGACCAAAAGTTGAGTCTATTGAGTATCCTTAAACTGTTCCTTTATTCATCTTTATTTTCAACTTCATCTGGTGACCCCAGGCCACCAAATGAAAAATGGGAGTTAGTATTTACCTATGTCAAACACAATTTTGATGAAAGAAATGATCTCCCTCAACTTGTGCTTGCCTCTGTCAAACCACAACAACATAAACAAATGCACCCTTGCAAACACAAGCATCAGGCTGCCTTTGTGCAAGTGTAAACTTTCTTTCTGTTTGGCTTTATCATCACATGGAAACCAAATCAAATATGCCACATCATTGTCACTTTCTTCATTCTCCGACTTTGTATCAAGTGGCATTATTTGAAAATGGTGATCCAAACCATATGAAAGCACAACTTGATCACAACCATTTGCCTGATTTAGCATGTTGGCACCTCTGAACAGGAAATCATATTCAACATCATCAACATGTTCATAATCATAATGCATCTAAAATTCATGCATGCTCTCAAATTGTTGATTATCATGTGGCAACAACTGATCATTTTCATAACATAAACCCTTGAAAACAGCTTGGTTCAATGTTCTGCACATTGCCACATTCTATGAAAACTTTTTCTAGCTGACAAAAGTAGCACTCACATTTTTCCTTGTGGTTGAAACTGTTAAGCTCAATTTGATCACTAGTTTGCATATCAAAGGTGTAACCATCGCAAGAACTTACCAGAAGATCTTGCTCATCATGCAAACTATCTCCAAGTTTATGCAAAGAAATACACTCATCTATTGGCACACTCTGTAACTATTCTTCATCATGGTGGTATTGGAAGTCATCAGATATTTTTGACTCATCATTACCTGTAGTCATATGGTCATCCTCTGAACATAAGGTATCATCATCTTCGGTGTCATAAGCTTGATCAACAACACACAATTTTGGTTCAGAAGCATAATATGATTTCTCATTGAAATCAACATCCATATCCATATGAAAAGACTCATTACTAGGCTCATTCAAGTCATCAAACAAAGGGGTATGTGTAGGATCATCATGGAAAAAATAGGCCCTTAAGTGGCAAAAAATTCAAAAAAATTAAAGTTAGGCAACTTGACGTAAAAATTTGAATAAGTTATCTATATTATTTCAGAAATATTTAAGAACAAAATCTATAGCAAATTGAATATAGTTTCTAAACTACTAGGTTTGTTTAAAAAATAAAATCTATTTGGTGAAAATTTGAAATTTCAATGCATGCCAAAAATTTGAAGGAAAAAATAAGAAGTAGGTGTCTCTGACCACCCTAACCACAATAAAATGATAATATATTTTTATAAGATTTTAGATATAAGTAGAGGACTCATGCCTATGTGATGCATATTTTTTTTTTTTTAAAAATAATAATTAATTATGATTTTTTTTTATTACAACTTTTTTAAAAATATAAAAGTATGTCAGACCCCTCAACTTGGTCAAAACTTCATGGAATTCAATTTTTCTTTTTTTAATCCTATAGTATGTGAAGCATAGAATGTGACATATGTTTTGGATTCAAAAAATGTGATACCGTTTGAAAGTTATAGATGTTTTTCAATCGCCGGTATCGGCATGGTGTCATGGTTTATAGGTGGCATTGTTGTTCTTGCCACCAAGGTTCAAACCCCATTGGGGTGGTATTGTTGAATGGTTGTATCCGGTTCATAGCTCCAGTCAAAAGCGTTTACCCCTTGAATAAAAAATAGATGTTTTTCAATCAGCCTATTAATCAACACTTTAGTCATAATTTGAATATACAATGAATAATAATTACTTCTTAAATTCAAATTAAAGCATAATTTATATTGGTGG
This sequence comes from Sequoia sempervirens, assembly GCA_007258455.2. Lineage (NCBI taxonomy): Eukaryota > Viridiplantae > Streptophyta > Pinopsida > Cupressales > Cupressaceae > Sequoia > Sequoia sempervirens. The sequence goes on along the minus strand of VDFB02271358.1, from coordinate 735,101,704 downwards.
AACTCTGAGAATCTCCTTTAAAAACCATTTTTGTTTCATCAATTTTGGGTAAAAAAATAGTCGTCAGCCACATACCCATCATATTGCCACTGTTTGGCCCATCATGATCTTGCACATACCCAAAGGCTTGTCAAAATCTGCATTACAATCTTCAATACTCAGCTCATTGGATGCACAAACCTCATGGTCATCTGTTGCTTCAAACTCATCAAGACAGATTTTTTAAGTCTAGACATTAGCATTCACACTGCCATACTCATCATATAGTGCATCATTATCATCAAATAGTTTCTTTTCCTCTTTCACATCATCATCTTGATTAGCTGATTCATCATTTGAAGGAGAATCAAATACATATGCATCATACCTTGCATCTTGAAGGTCATCATCACTATCAAAGACAATAGGGTTTGTACACAACAAATGAGAATCATTCTTATGTGCACATTTCTAATATTCGTTGGTCAATAGATTTGAAATTTGTTCACAACTCAATAGATCATTGTTTTGATCCATCATTTCAACCACTTCCTCTTCTTGACCTTCATTGGAATTGAATGCACTATCAAATTGAAAATTTGGATATCCCAAGGTGTCTTCATCATCTAAATCTGAGAACTCAATGGGCTGATCATAAACATGGCTTCCCCAATCATAGGACATGGAATTGCTAACAAGATTGTCAGAAGCATGATCCCCACCAATCATAGAGAATAGGATGTCATTGTCTTCATTCTTACTTACTTCTAGGTTGTCATAACAACAATCCACACACTTTTCAATCTCAAAATCAGATTGGATGTCTTCACTGAGCTTGTCACTTTTGTCCTCTTGAGGGTAGACATAAACATCTTCATTATCAAATTGAAAACCATCAATGGTTTCCTCATTGTAACTACTTGTGGCTTGTCTTTCAAATTGAAATTTATCACATATTATATCATTTGCATCTGATATACGGATGTTCTCAAGAGCATTTCTCAAATCAGAAAATTCATTTGTCTCATCATGAAGACTTGCATCAAGACTACACTCAACACATGTAGACTTGACTTGATCAATAGTATCATAACATTGCTGATCACACTTCTTTTTTTCAAAGAGTAAGTCCAATTCCTATTTTTCATCATATTCTTAGCTCGGGAGACTGAACTGCTGATTTACAGTTGGGCATACTTCTTCTGTAAGTTGCTTATTAACAACTTCCTCATCATCGTATGATGCATCATTCTTATCTTCAACCTTTTCAAGTCTGAATTTATTTGAAGACCTCTGATCATTTGTATTCACATAATTGTTGATTTCATTAGCATGCTTACCCAAAAGTGAAGACAACATATTTTTCACATATTCATTCCTCTGTTTCTCCAAATTATCCAAAACCGTGTAAGCCATTTGCATGCTCAATATTTTAAAATCTTTTAACAATTCACTAGATCCTTTTTCATAAGCTTCAAAATAAATATGGATACAGTCTGATGTACTAGGTCTGAAATTCTCTAGGATTAGTGACAAGGCAGCAACAAATCTATGAATGAAATCAACACTTGACTCTTCATCTTGTTTCTTAATATGCTTTAACCTCATGACAAGGTCAGAGGGCTCTCTTGCAAACTCTTTTCTATAAGCAACCACTAATTTATCCCAGCAAGGAAATGACTTTTCAAGAAAACTCAAATTCCAATCTCGAGCTCTTGCTTCAATGGATCTGACAAAGAATCTCATCCACATATCTTGATATTCAAATGAATGTTTCTCCATGAAGCTAGAAAAAACTTTTGACATGTGCATCTCCTTCACATACATTGTATCCATTAAATCTAGGAAGATCCTTGTAAACTTGAGCTAACATACTTTCAACTTTGTAATCAACCCATGACAAATCTAATTGAGCATACAATGGGTCAAAGGAATTGACAAAAGGTGCACTAACTTGACAAGTAGACACAGTTTGATGGTCTCTTAACCAGACTTGTGGAAATAGCTGGTGTCTTTCATCCATCTCTCTAAGTCCCCTTTCAAATATAGCTTTCCACTCTAACCTTATCTTAGGCTTGTGCACTCTTGAGTTCTTACACTTTGAGGTGTCAAATGTATCAAGATTACTAGACTTATGACACTTCTTGACGAGATGTCTGAAAGTGTCTACAGTTATGGCTACTCTATGATCCATAGATATTACAAATCAAGGCTCACTATTTGTGCACAATTACAAGCATGACCAAATGAAAGATTACAATGACAATTTCTGACATGGTTAAATGGATCGAAATATATAACAAGACAAATGGATGGAAATCTATAAGATGTACAAATGCATTCTTACCATCCATATACGCAAATATTTGAGCACTAGACATAAATATTTCAATGGAACTATAATTACATTAAACAGATCTAGCAAATGGAAGTGTACAAACTTAAATTTATTATCCTTTCCCTCTATCAGTGCTAAATCACTAAATAGGGAACCAAAATTTCTTTCTAAGACGTTCAAATATGTGAAGAATACCTGGAAACATTGCAACTACTGCAAATTGTTTTGGAAATATTGTAGATCTGAAACTTTTCTCACCTCTTCATCAGGTTCTTGTAACAGAGTCTCCACCTCTCTTCTTAGAGGAATGAACGTCAAACAGTAGGAAGTTCTTTCACATATAATTATCTTTCTGAGTTCCCGTCACCAACAGAGCACCATAGATCATAAAATAATCAGGTTCACTGCAAGAAGTTCTTTCTCCAAGCTTGAAATTATTCAATATTTGAACTAAATTCAGAATGGGAAACAATAATATGACTCTATGAGATAACCGGTTGCAATTGGAGAAGGAGAATAGTCCCCATTAGATTCACCATTCTATTGGTGATCCAGATATGAATAGAATCAATGAATTATCCCAAAGACTTAGCCAATGTCTTATGCTCAAACTCAGAGGTTGATTTGGCCAACTGACAAGAAATGGGATTAACACACATTTCCCCTGCACTTCAGGCTCTGTAAGACCTAGGGGGGTGACCCTTCAATAATACCTAAAGATCTGGACACACAATTAACATGATATTGCTTAATAGACTATGTTCATAATTTATTCTCACAAAATTATGCTGAGAAACACAAAATGTCACTCAAGATTGGCTAAAACATTAAGTGAATTTCACTAACCGACATGGAGAACAAGGTAAACATATAACTCAACATACAAAAATGAAATGATTTTTAATTTTTAAGATTTGAGACCAAGCTTAAAACAACAAAAGCATGAAAACTTGACCAGTGCTAGAAAATGAGCTATGGAGTCATATAAAAAGCATTTAATTCTACAATGTTGAACATATTCTGAAGATCTTTGCAACTGTTATCAAATTATGACAACAAGACCACTGGAGTTTCATCTGATAATCATTCTTTACAAAATCCACTTGAAACACAACACTCTTGTCACACTTATTGAAGCAATTACACTATTCTCTAAATAATAAGCAATAATACATCAACTTGTGATTCATTAAAGCATTTGCATCATTCACAAAATAGAAGGCAACAACATATGTAACTCAATGCATGAATAGACACAGATAACTTTATTATTGAATCCAAAAGAGTAATACATATTAGAAATGGAGACAATTATAAGCTAAAATATAAAAATGAGAGCACAACTCAAAACACACACTTCAGATTTAATGCCTCAATTACATTTCTCCTAGCTTTAGAATTCTACCCAAAGCTTCTGCCTGACTTGTAGAGCTTTCAAAAATTGGAACCACCATAATTTTTTAAGAATGAGAAGAGAAGGAGAATAAAAGGAAACATAAAACTTCAGAAGAAAATCTGTTGAGGACATCTGGAAGCATCTGTCACCATTCATCAACAATTTGCAAAAGACTCTCTCCTCTCTTTGTAACAAAATGAATTTTCCTCTCTATTTTCCTTTATCCAAGTTATTTTGCAACTAAAAATTTGGCCATGTGAATAAATTCACCCATTCACCCAGCTAGTGGAAATATCTCTATGCCCGTAGAAACTTCTCATTTCTTCTCAGTTTATTCTATATTGTGGCTGCACATTATTCCTAGCAAATATATTTTCTTATAAAGTGAATAAATTCACTTTATGCAATACCCACATGCTTTTATTCTATGTTTTATTTTCGCAGTCAATAAAACATTTGACGAATATTCCCCATGGTTTGAATGTTTTAAATCCTCCATTTAAAACATTCGCTCACTCTCGTGTGCCTTTTGAAATCTTGACATGTTCTCTCAAATATTGCACTGTATACTTGAATTATATCTTCCCTTTAAAAGTCCTTTAAAATATTAGTCATCAGACAAGGAAAACTTTACCCATTCATCAGATTACATTTCACCTTACATTTTACCGCCAACTCAATGTAATCTCCCCTTTTGAAAAATCATTCAAGCCATTTACTTTCTTACCCATAATGCTTTATTTCACCTTAGGGAAGTGAAAACCATTTAAGAAACTTATGGGATAAGTAAAGATTTTGCCAGTGCTTTATTATTCACCCCTTTTTGCATTTACCCTTCAGGTAATATTTAAAACATTGGGATGTTTTAAATATTTCACCAGGCTTCTCTTTTAAAATTAAGAATATCATGGGCCCACCACCACATGTATCCATCTCGTTGATCTCGCGAGAATTAGTCAACAAGCATTTTATTCCCATGAGCCAGCGGGGAAGTAATTCCTTTAATGTTTTTCCCCTTCTAAAATATTTCATCGGGCATCACAATCCTTTTTAAAAAAAAATGCAAACCACTTAATTCTTCATCGAGCGCTGCCTTCACTTTCCTCTGGGCCCATGTGCCACGCAGCTCCTCGCTAATCTCACATGAATTAAAAAGCGAGCACCTTGAAATTGCGAGTTGGTGAGGAAGGGTCAGGATTTGGCTACATCCTCTGCTTCACCCTCTACCGTTGATTTTATATTCCCTCCATTGTTTCCCTAATTTCATTTTTGTGCCTTGCTCGTCCTCTGCCTTCACGCAACCATGGCAGCCACTGCTCCTATTGGAGATGCTTGAAAGTTAATAAATCATTTTCAACATTCCCATGGTGTGGTCTACAAGCTGCCCTCTTCAAATACACTTGCTTGTGAGTTGATAAAGCCTCTACAACAAATCTGATCACACATGTTGTTGGTGGTTATGGCGTTGCATCCTCTGATTGGTGTAGTTGCTCAAAACTCTCCCTTATGGCTGTCAGCGCACTCTACTTTAATGGCCTGTGGGCTCTCCTTTCGCTTGGCACAGTGATTTCCTTGATTGATATGGCATCTCTTGAAAGCACTCTGCTTCAAAGAACTCAAAACCCTTTCAAGATGCGCTGCCCTTGCCAGTTGCACTAGCTTAAAAGTTTCTAATGAATTTTGAAGGGATTTTCGTCTATACGCGGGATGCACACTTTTAAATATTCATCTGCTGCATGCTGCAAAACCTTTTTAACAATTTCATTGTGCTTATATGTATCCCTTTTGATGGCGCTTCAATGTGATTACACTCAAAGAGGGGTCCTGCCAAACGGGCTGTGTACCACTTCATTGCTTTGATGAAAGGTTTAAAAGTCTTTTGATAAATCCACGTTGTGCGTTATGTTGCCCATGATGTCCCATAAGATCACATTTAATGGAGGCATTTTGTTGAACAGGCCACATTCCTTGTCTACGGTGCCATTATCTTTTGCTGAAAGTTTCTAAAGAATTTTCATCAAACCATTTCCTTCCTTTGTGTTGCGCAACTGTTCTCTTCATGGTGAATGCTTTTAAAAATCGCTGAAGACCCTTCTCCCGGTGCATTTGTTTGAAATCCTTTTAGAGCATCTTCAACAGATCAATTTTTTGCATATACGCTGCAGGGAATAGCATTGAGACCACATTGAATTAGAGGCACTTTGCTAAGCAGGCCGTGTGTCTTCTCTTATAGTGCTCTCTTCTCATATCTGCGCCCCTGTTTCAATTTGAAAGTTCTGAAAGCCTTTTCAACATATGCAATCGCTCTATAAACTTTCCTATTAATTGCATTTGGTTTTGAGTTTCAAAATATTTATCATATTAGTGGCGCCCATTTTCATTTGCAAATTGCATTTTCTTTGAATTTTCTATGGAATTTTTTAACATTGCAATTGTTGCACTCATAACATTTCTTACTCACCATATTGCTTGGAAGTTTGAAAGCTTTGCAACAAATACATTTTTTGGCTGCCTTCAAATGATGCAAGGATTTCATCTCCATCAAGCCCCTGTGAGTGGATCTGGACAAAACTTCAAGCCTCCCTTTGCATTCTCACATTTTCCAGGCAATTCCTTATGAATATCTCACTTAAGATCACATGATTTGTGCTAATTCTCATTGTGACCAGCATCATAACAACACTTAGGGTTATTGAATAACCATATGTCTGAAATAGCAATTTCATTAATATTGTTATTATATTGAATTAGCATACAAATCCCTAAAAAAATTCTTTGTTTATTTGTGTCCTATGGCTGAAAATGAACTACTGATGTATAATTGTCATCTGCCTTCATCGGACTAATGTACCAAATCAATTCATAGTAAACCTTAGCACTCTGAACCATGCCAATCCAATCAGGAACCTTAAGCAAAACAAAATAGCCTTAATGAATCACATTTCAACAAACTGGTAATTGCACTGAGCCCTTTGAACCCTGAAACTATAAAGAATCTTCAAACGGACATCAATGAAAGTTTGTGAACACACACATCTTAACTCTTGCTTACTTCTAGGTTGAGCATGTTGGATCTGCATATGGGCCCGGCTATAAAAAATTCATTTTCAAACAAATTTTATACTCAAATTGACTTTAGGTAGCTTCTAAATGTATCTGGTGCTGAAAATGTGAAATGGGTTTTCAGTAGAACTTACTTTCAGGCACTTTTGCAAAATTGTGAAAAATGGCCAAGCTGGCTCTGGAATTGCCTTTGAAAATTGGTCAAACGACCTCCTGGAGACATAAAACCTTACACACATGTAGAAATTGGTATAGAGAATGCAATGAAAAATACGCCTCAGAAAAAGGAGACACGAGGTAAAAAAATATTAATCAACAAAGTTGCATAGTTGAACTTTCTGCAATAAGCAGTTGTTCTGAACCAATTGAAACTCAAGAGATCACCTCGTTAGAAAAATACCAAATCAACTCATGGCGAGCTGCCACTAGAAACATAAGTTCATTTTTGTACAAAAAACACGTGTGGAAAAGGGCTTGGCTTCAAACATCTCCCATCAAAATATATTGACGATTGAAGTTGACCTCTCTGAAAGGTTTCTAAAAATGCAAATGCAAAACAGGAGAAATTGCATTCAGTTTTGGCCTACTAAAAATAGCAAATCAAATCATGAGGCTTTGAAACCTAACATGCGCGCTCATCTTGGTATGGAGAATGCAATGCAACAATTGTTTTGAATTGACAGTCAACCGGTTGCAAAATGCAAGCTCAAATTGGAGGCAACTTTGCAGAAATGAAGGTTTGCAAACAGCTGAAAAGTGTCAAAACCCTCCAGCTTCACTTTTCAAAACCTTGTCAAAACTTATCACGGGAAGCTGAAAATTGGCACACATACTCACATAACACTCATGAGTGGGTCTACAAATGGGTTCTTCTTGGGAATCAACTAGCATCAAGTTATGACCCTCCAAAGTGGGTCACTTAGGAAAATTCTTAAGGTACACTTTTGAATGTGCATAAGCAAATTTTTTGCAAATTTGAGAGTTCCAACACAGAGGCATGAGTTCTCGCGGATAGAACATAATATTCAGCGAATTCGCACGAATACACGCCATCAACGCATTAGCATCCTTCAGCCTAACAAAAAAGGGAAACAAGATCATTTGCAAGGCTTCCTTAAGCATACCTTGATAAATCAGAGCAAACTGAAGCAAGTCCCAAAGTGAGATCTTAGCTGAATCAATCTGAGGTTGCTCGACAAGATCGTAATCACTATGCGCTTTAGTCATAGGTTTAGGTGCTTGAAGAAGTCTTGGTTGTTTATTCATACTATTCTCATATGTATGGGCTACTGCTCTATAAGAGGGAGCCTTAGAAATATTAGGAGAGTTACTATCAAATGGAAGACCATCAATAGAAAAAATCTTTATAGAAGAATGACTAGTTGGAGTCATGTAAATGACTAGTCTCTTAGGCCTTTCAGGAGCAGCAGAGACATGGATAACATTTATAGAATCATCACAAATAGTAGAACAATTATTTGAATACATATTCTCAACATCAATCAAAACATGATCAGATGTGGAATAATTATTTGAAGGAACATTCTTGACATCGATCCAGGGAGAATTGGATGTGGAAGGAGGTTCATCATTCACACATGCAACATCTCTAGAAGGGAGTGCATTGGAACAAAGACAGGATTCATCGTTCACAAATGCAACGTCTCTAGAAGAGAGTGCATTGAAATGAAGAGGAGTTTCATCATTCACAAATGCATCATCTCTAAAAGAGAGTGCATTGGAATGAAGAGTAGGTAGACTAACATTAAGAAAGGTATCAATGATTTCATCTTCTTATGCCAAAATATCCTCTAAAGCTAGAGGAATTTTGTGAGAAGGATCAAAGATATCAAGTGACATAGGTAGAGCCAAGTCACCATCACATGCATGGAATGGAACATCATTTACATTTTGAACAAAGTAAGATACAAAATTAATAAAAGAAGATATTAAATCCATTACAATTTTTTTTTGCATTTTCCATGTTCTAGTAAATTGCATTTCTAGAGGTCTCCGAAGCAGAATTTGAGCTTGGAACTTGCGTTAGTTGCTAAAATTCAACTGCCAAAGGCACTTTTTTTTAGGGATTGAACTAGTTCTCTAGGAGACATTTCCAACGATGCAAATGGTTTTGAATTTCAAGCACCAAGTCAAAGGTTATGACCCTACCAAGTAGGGGTAAATAAATTCCTAGTTTTTTGAAGAACTATGTTCTTCATGTAGGCTTCACCAAAATGTGATATAGGGGGATTCGCTACTCATAGGTTCTCTACGTTCAAAGAGCCTCACGGGGAAAACTGACCTATATTACCTCAATGGAATAGTGGTGAGAGTTTCAGAATCCGAAAGAGCAAGTCATAGAGGCCTTCTAGACAAACTGACAAGTTCTTAAGCAAAGGACATCAGTGCAGAATACAGACGACAGCGCGACGCACTGGCATCTTGTACAGACCAAAGAGTGAGCTTATCTTAGAAAACATCTAAAGTGACTACTTCTACTCGAACTGCTAAGAAATCTTAAAATGCAGGAAAGTGACAGAATTGAAAGAGTGAAGTAAAACTAATAAGGATTAAGAAGAAGAAAGGAAAGAAATACTTACAACCACGCGATTGATGAAACCTCCACCAAAAAAATGTCTTTGAAGCCTACAAGCATGATATTTGGAGAGAATGTTGGGGTTGTATAGGGGTTTTCCTCAGTCAAACCCCCATTTTGATGTTCCCACCTCCACGGATAGCCAAGAAGATAGAGAGAGTGTAACCGAAATGGAAGAAGTGTGTGGTGAAGGAAAAACCCACTCAGGATTAGAACCCACACAACTTAGTGTGATAAAAGAAAACCTTTCTCAAGGAGGAGAACCTGTATCACAAAAGAGGTGATAAAAGCAAACCCTACTTGAGGAGGAGAACCTATATCACCAAATAAGTATGCAAATAGTAGGGGATATGGAATCCCAAGATGCTCACAAGCATGAAATGAGGGAGATGAAGTTGCAAAGGGTGTTGTAAACAGAGCTTGAGAGAGCTTGAAGCTGCTACAACAAGCTATATGGAGCTATACTAGCAAAATTTAAAGTGTAGAAAGCTAAAACCAAAGCTGGAGTGAGGCTAGAAGTTGGCAGAATGGAGCTAGTTGTGGAAGAAGTTCTTAGAGAGCGAAAATGATTTGAAGGGATGAATTAAAAAGAGAGAAAAGAAACTTCTTCAACCATTTTCAGGCATTCCTAGCCATTACCACCGATAAAAATTGCTGACAAGTGGTAAACATGCATGAAAACGGTCGTTTGAATGTTGAAACATCATGGGATGCTAGGATGGCACATGGAGGTCCATGCAATGTGCTAGTGTCTGGACATGTCACACTACAACATGACGAAAATGAGAAAAGCACCAAGTCTGATGGAAAGCTGACGTGCATGGGTAGCTCCTAAAAAGGGGGTGTTGGAGCATCTTGATGAGGGAAAAAGGCTGATGCAAAGGGATAAAATGAGTCTACTGAAGATGCTAAGGGAGTGGAAACTAAAGTGGAAGCAAATACATAGGTGAAATTGCAAGGGTGCAATTTTACTCTTATCCACTTGTGCACTTGTTTCAAAATATGATTTCTTGATTTTACATGTAATGTATTTTAATAAAATTTGATTTCTTGCTTTTACACACCTAACTTTAATGACTTATTTCTACTTTTTCATGACCTACTGCAAATTAATATTATATTGTTTTGTTCCTCAACAACCCCTATCATGGAAACCCCAACTGAAATTACAGAAGCACAATGATCTCATCGTAATCATTTGCAACATTTAAGGTACCAGGAAAATAAGGAGCCTCTTAATAGACGAAGCAGAGAAAACCATCACAATCACCTTGCAAGATCCTCCACATTCTCAACTTTTATTTTGAATAAACCCTCCCCATTGCAACCACCCACACCTCAAATGTAGTCTACATTACACCCCAATTCAGTCCTCCAAAACGACCATCCTCCACTATTTCCTGCAAACTATTACATTGCTAGGAATTGCTTTCGTGCAAAGTTGAAGAGCCTGTCAAACATTTCAACATGACAAGTATGCATGGAATGATATCTAGGAATAAAAAATAGGCTTAGAATAAATGGTATTAGTGCTTGTTGAAGATGCATTTTAGAAAAATAATGGCAATCACTTCTCAAAGTGGAACAACATGGACCCTAGAGAGCAGCCCACTTTTTTACAACGCCTATCTCAGATCGAGGAGATGCTCATATCAAGAGTTAGCCATGTCCTCCAAGTTACTTATGCAAAAGGGAGACAACTAAAATATAATGGCCACACTAATTGTTTTCCCCAGGATATTATAGTAATTGCAAATTACTTGCCACGTCATATACATGACTTGGATATATACTCATAGTAAACAAAAAAAATGTTGATTCCCAACAATATAGTTTCTATGTTTGCAGAGCACATGTTCACGAGGCTTTGAAATATAAGATCTATAATGACCCTTACTACAAAGATGTCCAATTAGATGAGGCCTCCCTCTTAAGCTTTCCTATTTCCTCCACTGTCATCTCTGACTTTCTAAATGAAACAACCTCAACTTCAGACCCCGCTAATGTTAGTTTTATGGAAACAAATAATACAACCGAAGAACAATTGCAAGAGAATTTTCAAGCAACATCATTTGTGGCGAGCCTACCCCCTGCACACATAGAAGTGCAAGAATTGTGAGCATTGTTGTAGTTAGGGGAATGAAGCCTGCCTCCTACAATTGATTGCCCACCATTTTCTCTTATGCCCCTCAATGAATACACCACTGAAGGATTGTTTGTTATGGAATTTTTGACATTTTTTCCAAAGGGAAGAGCTACATTAAACCAAAAAACTATGAAAGAGGTCAAGCTACATAAATATGCTCTCCATCTTCATAGATACCATGATAATAGGTTTGGCCATCACCCACGGTTTAGATACTTCATCCTTAACATTCTTATGTGCCACCATAGCTAGGCCACAACTTCCGTATTCATTCAAAAATACTTGGCAAGTAGACTGCCAACAATAATACTTGAATTGCGCTAAAGATTTAAGGACCTCCCCAATTGACACCTTGTAGACCAGGTTATGCGGTTTGGCTCAAAAATATGTGGTACACGCCCCTTCTCGACTCACCATAGGGGGGAGCTATCTAACATGGCTATTCAGGTTGGTTGCCCGACTCTATTCTTCACCCTCAGTGCAACAGATACTAAATGGCCAGATTTACACAATGTTATGTCATCCCCCACACAAACAAATCCTACTGTAGCTACTTGGTGGAGGATCCAAAATATAGTGCAAAACCCACACCTCACTGCACTCTACATGCATCACAAATTTACTGCATTTCATGAGGAGGTTTTGGAGAAGATCCTTTGCAGAAATGACTACTGGTAAAGGTAACTATACTCCACATCATTTATATTTACTTCTTTTGTACATCATTTGCTTAATAACATCTCCTTTGTCCAGGTATGAATGGAAACACCATGGCTCTGCACATGTACATAGTTTCCTTTGGCTCAAAGATGCACCTAATATTTCCAAACTGCAATGGAATAATCTTGCATCAGTATAAAATGCAATCCACTACATTGACAAGTATGTCTCTGCTTGGAACCTACGTCCCCACCAAAGCTCAAATGAAAGAGTTTCACGGTCTACCTTTGACAACCCTTGCTTAATGGACACAAGAATGATTATGTTGTCCACCCCTTCACATGACTACAATGAACTACTCAACTACATTCAGCACCATACATGTTGTACCTTGAAAACATGTTTGTGGAGAAAAGGATCTATAGTTGAATGTCGCTACAAATCCCCTTGGACCATGCAAAACATTTCAACCTTGTCAAATGAGAGTGACCAACCAAAGCACACCCCTACTCATAATGATGACTAAGTGAATCTTCACAACCCCACTACCCTCTCTATTTGGCATGCAAATGTAGATTTCTAGCCCATTCTCTCAATAGATGCAGTGATCAAATATATAGCAAAGTATGTAGCTAAAGAAAAAACCAAATCTTAAACATATCATGCAATTCTTTCCCATATTTCGACAACTTATGATCCTGACAAGCCAACACCAATAGCTTTTAGGAAACTTCTTGTTGATAACCTTGTTGATCATGATAAATTAGTGCCCAAGAAAGTTTCCACCTTCTACTAAAACTCTCACTCTACTTGTGTAGTCGAACGTTTGTTTCTTTAAATGTAAACCAAAAAAACTATCAATGCATTCCACTCTCAGCCACATTTACATCAACACACACAAAATACATTGATGCATACATGGAATGTGCTATATGTTTGGAGGCATTGCCACTGATTAAAGTGACTCAGAAGTGGACCTTCAAAACATCCTGTAAAACTAAATATTGGAAAAAGTGTTCTTCTTAAGAAATTGTTCGAGTCTCCCCCCATTTCACAAGCATTCCACCAAAGGAGCACCCAAGTTTCCACAACTTCTATTGGACTAAACTGGTTCTCTAGAAACCTTTTCAAAACATTGCAGTTGATCTTGGTTCATCCACAACTCAAATTGTGGCACAGTGGGAGAGGATGGCATGTAATTACTATTTGTGGCATGTGCAATGCAGTCTTCCAGATACAACCTCTAATACAAACCCCGACTCTCCTTCGAGCATACCAAACCCCCACATCATTGCAACCAATTTGAATGAAAATTTTTGTCAAGTGTACACCTATTGATGGGTGTTTTATCACTTTCTCAACACAAGCAGTGGATAGGTGCACTACCTCTCTTGAAAGGTAGAAATTCACAAGCAAGTAACCAATCACTACCCCAAGGTCTATCAGGTGTTAGCTCATGATGTGCATGGGATTTCTCAGTTGATGTTTAATGTAATTTTGTTGGTAATCACAGGGCGACTTGTACAGAGTTTGGCTGGATACGAGGTGAATCATAAAATGGAGTTTCTGAGATGGGAAGTTAGAGTGTAGTTTTTTGTAGGTTCAAACAACAATCATAAACTCTTGCTTTATCTTAAGATCTAGATTTACAATGTGCAATGAACCTTAGCATAGGCTATTTACTAAAAAATAAGGAAAAGGGTGGGGAAGAGAAGAGGTTCCTGGATCTGAAATTTAGCAAAGAATAGTGATCATGGAGGGTGCTACTGTGGACAACTTCCTTAAAACATAATTTCACCTAACCAGAATAAATCATAGTATCATGAAATTTGTGTGACCTTCTAAGGACTACAAATATTCAACCATTCATTCACCATAAACATGCATGAACAAAAGATAGAAGTTTGGAGCAACTTTTAGTTTATGCCCAGACTAACTTTACACAATTGTCTACATTAGCAAACAACAAAATGTATGGATAGGAAAGGCATCAACATAGTAGAAATCTACACAACCATTGAACAAAATCAACTAATCTATAAAAGCAATCTAAAACCACTAAGAACAACGAAGTAATCTATCTAAATCAGATTACTATGGGAGATGAACCATGTAACATGCAATAGAAATTCAAGAGTCCACCAAAGCCAATGAACTTCTATCAAATTTTTTGCAACATGCCTTTACAACAACTCAATGCTCTCTTGAAAATGAGTGGAGACCCCCTAATTATAGTGTTCAAAAAGAAAAAAATGAATGGCCAAGATTGATTTGCATTGTGTGGCCAAGATTCACTACAAACTAGGGTTTCACCTACCCCCAAATATATTACAATTTAAAATGCATTCCTATCTTTTTCCCTATTTTGTACTCTTGTGGAAGCACTATAGCACTTTGTCTTCTAGCTGATTTCTTTTGTTGCAGCTATTCTGTGAGGAGCTTGTCATGAATGACTGGGTTCCCTTCCTGCTTCTTCAAAGTGACATATTCTATGAACTTGTTGATTAATTTTTGGAGCTTATCAATCTCCACTATGTTGGATTGGAGCACCTGGTAGTTCCACTGCTTGGACTAGCCTATGAGTGTATCCCAGTCTCCATCATACTTAACCATATTGTCCCTGACCTGTTCAGATTGAGAAAAATACCAAGCATAAAAACTCATGAAATTTGTGGTGAGCTCTCCTAATATTCCATCTTCCATCTTCTTCTAGAAATAGTGATTTATCTTTTCTAGATCAATCTCAAAGGCGAGCATGCCATAACTTGTGGTTAATTTCAAATATTGAAGATAATCTGCCCTGATGTCCCTTGCCCAATCAATGTTTGGCTCCACTTTATGGAGCACTTGCTCCAGTATTTATTTTATGTGGTCGAATTCCATCTTCCACCTATCCACCAACCAGTGATCATCCTTCGCGAATGCAAGCTCCTCTTCCCATTTTTTCTAATGTAGCTTAAGGATGGCTTCAATTTTAGGGTAAGTGGACCCATATATCCCCGAGAAGTTAGTGAAAAACTTCCTCGTGCACTCAAGGTATTTTTATACATCCAAGAATTTATTTGTTGTCCTTCCAGCATGATTAATGCCCATGTTTCTAGTATATAAGACTTGTTGGAACCAATCCTCCGTAGTTTTAGTCCAACTCTTTCTTTTCTCAAGTTTGTCAATTTTCTCCTTGGACAACGGTTATGGTGGAGTTGAGGATGTTGTGTGAAGTTCCTCCATGGATGACCATTGTTGAATATAGTCAGTCAAATCAACCCTCTGTGCCTTCATTTATTCTTTTGAGATCTTGTCCTGGTTCATTTGATGCACCACCATGGCAACTGACTCCTGGAGGTGATCAATTTTCTACTCTCTTGAAGCAGTTCCTAGGTCAAGGGTGGAAATTTTATAGCTCACCCCCTCTACGTTAACCACTGGGGTAGCGATCTACATGGTCCTAGATCCAGAAGCATCCATTGTCAGCTTGGATCTAAATTTAGGCTTCTTTTCTCTCTTTGTTCCTATCTGAGCTTGGGCCAAGATGGCCTTGAGTCTTTCCTTGGGATCTCTGGGAGCTGGAGTCTTCTTCTCTAATTGCTTTGCTAGCCACTTGGGCATCTGAGACTCTTCCTTGGGTGATTCATGATCACTTTCTGCTTCACTCCCCCTGACTTCAATCTCTTTATCATGTGGAGCATCTTTCTCCATCCTTGTATCTTCTTCTTCTTCATCAGAGTCCTGGATGAACACCATGTGTTTGATGGGAGACTTTATGGGTGTTCATTTCTTGGGGTTGTCCTCTACTTTGTAGATCTTCTCCTCTTTTTCAACCTCATGCTCATGTTCCTCAAGATTTTCTTCCTCTCTATGAGGCTCTATCTCAAGCTTACCCATCTAAAACTCTTCTTTAGGTTTATCCTCTTCTTTATTCTCCTCTTCCTCATGTTGAGGTGGCACATCTTGCTCTTTCTTTTCTTGTTCTTCTTATTCTACCAAGAGAGGCATTTCTTCATCAGGCTTAGAGCTTTCTTCCTATTTCCTCAGTTGGAGGTTGAATGTCTTCCTCCATTTTGTCACTTGGTTCCTTTTCTTCCTTAGAAGGTAGCTTTTCTACTTCCTCTTCAATATCTTTCAATTGTCGAGTCAAATCCTCAAGGTTTGCATCAAAGTTCTCTACAATGTACTTGGCTCTGGCATCTTCTTCTTCATAAATCTCAGAAGACTCTATTTCTTCTCCTTCATTGACTACCTTATCAATTTGTAAATGTTGGTGTTATGGGTGTTCATGGTAGTCGTCTGCTTCCTCCTCCAATTCCCTTATTGTTTCCTTTTCTTTCCTCTCTAACACATATATTTTCACCGTGGCTTTCATTTCTAGTGGTTCAGTTGGGGGAGTGTAGGTGGGAATATTGGCTAGAATTTTTGCAAAGGAAACTTGAATAGTCAGGTTGATTAGCACTCCCGAGAGTTCTATAGGAATGTTTTTCATATGGTAGGTTAATGCCTCTAGAAGTGAAAGTCCAGACATTGGCATTATTGTTGTAACTAATGAGAGGGAAGTGGTTAGAGACATGGACGTGGAAGAGAATGGAGAGGTGGTGGCATATGAAGAGTCAATGGTTAGAACCTGCATGGTGGGTGGAGAAGAGGCAAGGTGGACCAAGATATCCACCGTAGGCAGGGAAGTAGCAACTATTTCCTTGGAAGTAGGTGGAGGGGCAACAGTAGTAGTAGTATTAGAGGCAAGAGGTGGAGATTTTGGTTGCTCAGCCCCTATCTCTTTGTCTCCCTCACGAAGTGGATCTTCAAGAATGGGAGGCATCTCCGTGACTCTTCCTAATCTCTTATTCTTTTTGGAAGGTTCACCTTCTGAAGCCTTTCTAGCATACACCTTAGGATTGGGTTGTTGCTTAGCAACCTCTTTTCTCTTTCTTGATCTGGTGGGCAGAGGAGATTGAGAGGCTTCACCTAATGGGGCAGCAACTGCCCCACTACCTATTTCACTTGTCTTGTTCTTGAGCCCCTCATAGGTCAAACTGATCCCTTGTTGCTTTAATTGGGAAATTTTCCCATCAATCCACTCTTTTGTTCGAGCCTCGATGGATTTGGTTAGAATGTCAAGGTCATCAACCTCATGTTCATCCCAGTCAATTAGTGGCAATGAGAGATTGGCAACTACATTATACCAAGGATCCATGACTATGCTTTCATCCTCTTCCACCTAGTCTGGTATGGGGAATAGATTGACCTTGTTTACAAAATATGTTGTCATTCACATATAGTGCCTCATCTGCACTTCATTATCATCTTTGAAATTATCCCAAAAATCCTCGACGCTATGTTGATGGGCGTATTTAGGTCCAAGTGCTTTCTTGAGATGGCCATAGGGGTCCATCCATGGTCATGTGGTATGGAGTCTTAAATGGTATTCCACCAGTTCCTTCTCTGAATTATCGACACACTAAGAGGTTTGAAGCTCGTACAGCCCTTGGATGAAGGAGAGGGGATAAGGAATCCTTTCTTTATGTTTTCTGCTCAAAAGGGTGTGTATGTGTCATAGTTGCTGAGAGAGCTCTAATAATATTATCCAGTCATTAGGATATTGGGGCAACTTGTTTGGTCTTTCTCAGAAGCCTTTCGGCATGGATGTATGTGAACTTTGGAAATTGTATGAATAAGAAGAAAAAATGTTGAAGGAAGGCACATGCACTATGGGATACTCTTCTCTCAAAATCACCGCCACACAGTTTGATGGTATGACATATGAAAGCATCATTGACCTTACAATACTCCCTCTTGAAGTTTCTGAATTATAGTTGAGGGTACTTATCATAAACTTTG
The DNA here is from genome assembly GCA_007258455.2 of Sequoia sempervirens. NCBI lineage: Eukaryota > Viridiplantae > Streptophyta > Pinopsida > Cupressales > Cupressaceae > Sequoia > Sequoia sempervirens. Next base: position 735,083,697 of record VDFB02271358.1, on the reverse strand, counting down.
AACTCCCTTCCTAGTTCCTCATCTGGAGCTCTAAATAAGCCTTTGTATTGCATTGTCTTGGCCAGTGAATAAACCAAGTAAGAGGTCATGTAAAATTTAGAGGTTTTCCTGACAACCATAAATTGCTCATGGAAGCAATTATTGATCATTCCTACCCAATAGAACATGGCCTCGCCCTAGAGGATCTCCTCAACAAAGTACATCATCCACTCCTAGAAGGCTGCAGTCAGAAGGCCCATCACTCTACTCATCAATGTTACCATCTCATGATATTCTTCATAAAAGTTGTGTTGCGAAAGAGCTCCTGGGGAACCTTTGGAGCACTGCCCCTCTTCTCTTTCAACAAATGTTGATTTATAAGCTTTTTTCATTTTAGGGGGTTTTCTTCCCACGTTGCCTTGCAATCATTTATGGCTGCTACTTCCATCTCCCTGAAGGTAGGGATATGGAAAGTCTTTGTTATTTCCTTGGTGGACATGTCAGCTAAAATATTTCCTTGCTTGTCCACTATTGTTCTAGTTTCTGGTTGATATGCCTCCTTGCAAGCCATTACTAGTTCAAGGGAAACAAGAGCGGGAGGGAAGCCTGCTTCTTTTTCTAACAGATTGCTTCTAATCAGTCTTGTATTTTCCATGGTAGGTTTGATTATGACTCTTTGCTTGAACTCGTCAATGTCTATATGCCCAATGTTTGTGTCTGTGACCTCCTTCTAGGTTTAGGTGACTTTGGATTTCAAGGGTTCCCCTTAGAACTAATACTTCATCTAGTTCTCATTTTGTTTTCCATGTGGTGCCTTAGTTTTCTTTCCTTTGTTTGTCTCTACAAACTGCCCTCGAAGGTCATGCACCTAATTCCATATATCCTGTAGGAAAAAGAGAGGTGAGCATATTCGAGCACGAAAACACATAAACGTTAGTCAAATCCCTGCAAACGGAGTCAGACTGGAAAATTTAACATTTGAGAAATCTAAAATATAATCCAAATTTCCATTAGTGGTTTATAAGAGGGAATTTGGATGATTCAGGCCCTAGGGGTTGGACTTCCCTAGCTTGATGGTTGTTTTAGAGTTGCTACAAGAGGGATGACAATCAGTGCACAATAGCCTGCTTGTCCTGACCCGCCTTATGATTTGGCCACTTTGAGGAGTCCACTAAGGGGAGTGCCCTATTTTAGCATGTGGGTCGAAGTTAATTTGGTGATTGGAGGGAATTTGGGTCACCTTTTAAGCGGTTAGAATCAAAGAAGAGCTTTGCCGTTTGAGTTTTTTTTGTTCAAAACGACTCTGGTAGGACGACATTCTAGGGATGGAGTCTTGCTGGGTGGAACCCATGGTGATGGAAGGAAATCAATATCATACCTTGGCATTCAAGCATCTCGGTTCAGAGGGGGAAAAAAGTCATTAGACGATTGTCTCTTGAAATGACAGGAAACATGTAGAGGTCTGAATGGAGGGGCAACCTTCACATTTTCTTTGTTGATTGTTTGAAAGTTTAGCGGCTATAGCAAGGTTGGGTTCCAGAGGTCGAGAGCATAGAGACAATTCTCCCTTACAAAATGGTTGGGATGGGATAGAGGCCCAATGACAAAGGTCTGTGGAGGATGACCCGTTGAACGTTGATCACTTAACATTTTCACATTTGGTTTGAAAATTGTGAGGGAGTCGGGAGCTGCAGTCATTCAAAGGCCATATGAAATGATGGTGTCATTGCGGTGGCCCACAGATGGAGGTCTGCGGGGTGGGATCCAAAAAGGAACTAGGTGGTCAGTTGTTTGTTCATAAAGTCAACTAGTAGAAAGGTAGTCAGAGTCTGAAGATCAAAAATTTGGGATCAGAATGTCATCTAGAACTAGTGGACATGAGTGGCACCCTAGGGACGAAGTCCCATAGGTGTGGACTAGGTAGTGTCTTCTCACGATGGTAGGCCCGAATGATAGGTTCATTGCTCGCAAGTTTGGTTTAGTTTCCAGGTGTCGGCAACATCGATGAGGAGGCCTAGGCCCACTAAGCGTGAACTCTCTAGCCCAAGAACTATGATGGAGAGTGCAAGTTTCACAGTTGGATAATGGTCGATTTGTGAAGTTTGGAAAGATTTGAGCACATGGGTTTTGTGTGCCGTGATTTTCTCTACCTAGTTCTTGAGTTCTTTCTCTTTTAAATTCATTATTTTAGGAATAAATCAGAGAAAAAAAGAGTTGGGGGAGGGCGGTGAACTCACCTTAAGAATACAATGAATGCGATCGATGAACTAGCTAATAAATGCATTGAATCAGTTGTAAGGTTTGTCGGGCTCGAAGGTGGTGCTGGGAGTTGGCTCTTTGATTCCTTTTGTTTGATTTGGTCAAAATAACATGTGAAAATGACAATTCAGAGTTGGCTATTTATAGAAGTTAAGGAATTAAATTCTAAAAATAAATTCATGTATGGCAGACCAAAAGTTTATGGGCTTCGATTTGTAAATGGTCGCGGGAGCACTAGGGTCCAACGGTCGGGCAACCATCGATGGATAGTTATTTAATTTCCTAGTGATGATGATACAACATTGAAGGGTTCGGGTTATGACAGGTGGGATGCCATCAAAGAAAGGTCATTGAGATGTCAGCGACAGATAGACAACGAAATGAACCTCGAAACCCAAATGGTAAAAAGTCATCATATAAAAGCCGCTTGAGACTAGGTGATGAGGTGACAACAATCCAAGAGGGGTGACTTGCAAGGGCAGGCTCGATGATCTCCATGAATGCCACCTTTTGAGTACTAAGGAAAAAACCAAATGGGAACCTTCTAAGACTAAGGACCTAAAAAAATTTTGACGGGGAAACACATGGTCAACTTAAAATGGCATCCCTAAGAGCTTACTTAATATTTTGAACACCAAACAGGGGGACACACAAAATGAGATGACAAAAAAATGACCTAGTGAGGAAAAGGAAAGAGAGGGTCCATGTTCTAAATGGGGTGTGTGTGCTGAGGTCACAATAAATGGTGAATTTGTTGGAGAATGCTCTTGAGCATTTTAAGGATAAGTATTCATTCAAAACCTAGAATCTCCGGTTTCACAGACTAGGGGCCAACTTCCAAAGGTCAACTAGGAGAATAGGATCCTTAGTTGATTCAACCTACGAAACATCTCAGAAGTGTGTGTGTAGTGAATTCATTCCCTTTCCTTAGAAGCTGTGACAGAGAGCGATCAATCAAATCGAGCAAGCTACATGAGTCATCCAACCCCAAAAGTAACCTAGACATTTCCCTACTGCCAGTTAGGCATCCATAGCCCCAGTGGAGTTGTCATTGTGACCCCACAGATATTGTTCTGCTACTAGTCGGGTGTCCATAACCCTAATAGAGTGATCTGCACACCCATACAGTTGCTTAATTTCATCGTTTCTTTTTATTTATGTTCTTTCTTTGATACCTATTTTAACACTTTCTTCTTTTGCTAAATTGTGTAAGTATTGAAGCCTAGTATGGGTTTGAGAACCACAGTGGTCACTAGAGCAGACTTAATATTTTTCACTTACTAAGTTGTCATAACAGCCACTGCATAGCTCTTTGGAAATAATTAATATGTTTTGGTGCATGATATGAGATGAGCATAAATGGATCCAAGGGTCATTCTAAGGCATAGTTCAAATGAGGAAGTCATTCTAAGGTGAGCATCAGGGACCAATGATTGAGAGTGAATATTTAGCCAAAGAACACTAAGAGAGGGAAACAAAGTGAACTGTTCATTGAACGAGCATGACCACCACAACAGAAATGAAGAACACCCTCATAAAAAAACAACTAGGAAACGAGCAAAACAAAAGTGGTACAAAGCAATGGAACAAAAGCAAACCAAAAGAAAACCAAAAGCAACCTAAACTAACCTTTATACAAGTATTTACGAGAATAGCTCTAAAGAGCTCAAACTTGGAAGTAATGCTTTAGGTGATGCCCATTGATAGGAAACAAGATGTCTTCGTCAATTAGAGTCTTTAGGCAGAAAACATTGTCTCCAAGGATTTCAGCTATCTGAAAGGGGCCAAGCCAAAGCTTTTCAAATTTGTTATGTCCCCCTTTCTTATCATGGGCCTTGTCCCAACATAGGACTAGATCAGTGATTCAAAAGGCCTTGATTTTGGCTCAGCAATTGAACCATCTCCTGAATATGCCCTAATGTTTGGTGAAATTTTCTATTACACGGTCATGTACTTCCACTAAATGTAATAGCTCAACCAAGCAAGCTTCTCTACAATCCCCTCCTTCGTAAAAGTCATTGATAAATTGGAGGGTGGGAATCTTCAAGTGGATTGGGAATATAGCTCTAGGTCATAAACAAGATGTAATGGGGAATCACCAAGGGTAGTTGTGTGGCATGTGCGATCTTCCCAAAGGGAAAAATGGAGTTGGGTGTGCTAGTCCTTGAGATTTTGGTCAAGAAGTTTTTTTATTATAGTTGTAAGGTTCTTGTTGGTAGATTTTGCTAAGCCATTTCCCTAGGGGTAGTAATTGGATGATAATTTAAGAGAAATTCCATAATCAAAGGCCCAGCTAGCAAACTTAAGTGAGGAAAATGCAGGGCCATTATCACACATCAAAGCATAGGGGCAACCAAACTGATTTAAAATGAAACTTTCAAGAAAATTCATAACTACCTCTATTGTGCATTGCCTACATGCAATGACCTTTTTCCATCTAGTGTAATAATCAGAAGTAGTTGGAATGTACCTGTGTCCTACAGATGACAGTGGGCTTACCAAACCAATGAATTCAAGACCCCATTGTGCGAATGGTCTCACCTCCAAAACTAGTTGTAGTGGGATAATAATGTTCTTCTCTCTGGTTGCGGTGATCTGACATATGTGGCATGTGTAGACATGGTTGCGAGAATCCTTGAAGACTATCAGCTAGTAGTGACCTATCTATAAGATTTGATGCATGGTGGAGGGACCTGATCCATGACCAATGCCATACTTCTTGTGAAATTCCTTCAAAACCTGATCAACTTCGTCTTTACCAAGACATCTCAGATAGACACCTTCATGATTCCTCTTGTAGAGTATAGATCCCCGTAGGATGTAGCTGCTAATTTTTAGCCTAAGAGCACACTTTTGAACTCCTTGCAAGCAAGGTGGGCATTTTTGGTTCAACAAATAGTCGACTATGTCATCATACCATTCCCCTGGAAAAACATCTTCAAGCTGATATTGCTGAACTGTAAGTTCAGGTCCTACCTCTGCTGTTGTTTCATCTATTGTACGGGTGAGTTCCTATCCTCTGACCAACTTCAATGGCTGAATTTCCATGTTGTACTCCTACAGAAAGGTAACTCACTTGGCTCTTCATTCTCCTAGCTCATTTTTCATGAGCAACGCCTTTACTGTAGGGTTTGGGACAATGGCGAACACCTTATTCTACAAGATGTAATGCTTGAACTTATTAACTCCTCTAACAAGGGAATATGATTACTTCTCTACATTGTGATATCTTAGCTCAGCATCTTCAAGGGAGCACTCATGAATGCAATAGGGTGATCATTTCCATCATCATCTTTCTGGGTCAAAATGTTGGCACATGAGTGATCTGAAGGAAAGGAATAAATGTAGAATGACTTCATATAGTCTGGGCTAACAAGAATAGGTGCCTCAACAATTTCTTTCTTAATTTTTTTGAAGACTTTCTTTTCTTTCGAGGTCCACTCGATCTTAGCATCTTGCTTTAGCATAGTATTAAGTAGTTTGACGATCTTAGCAAAGCCTGTGATGAATTTTCTGACAAAATTGATCTTTTTGAAGAAAGATTTGAGTTATTTCTTGTTTCTTAGCAACTGAATATTTAGTAGGGATTGAATGTGCTTAGGGTCAATGGAGATGCCTCATTATGAGATAACATGCCCAAGCAATTTCCCTTATGTAACTCTAAAGATGCACTTCTTCGAGTTGAGAGAAACTTTAAATTCTCGACATCTATGAAAAAATTTACATAAGTCAGAGACATGGTCACTCTGCTTCTTTGAGAACATAGTAAAATCATCCATGTAGATGATTATACACTTTCCAATCAAGTCTTTAAAGGTAATGTCCATGGCGCGCTGAAAGGTGGCACCGACGTTGATGAGCCCAAATGGCATTCTTCTATATGCAAAGGTGCCCCACTTGGTGGTGAATGTTGTCTTGTGGTGATCTTCATACTGCACCATGACTAGGTTGTATCTGGAATATCTATTGAGAAAGGATATCATTTGTGAGCCATTGACAATCTGCAATACCTCATCTAGGGAAGGCACTTGATGGTTGTTCTTCTTTAAAGTTTTGTTCAGATTGCGGAAGTCCATGCACAATGTGATTTCTACATTTTTTTTCCTAACCAGGACCAAGTTGGCCACCCACGTCGAGTTCCTAATTGGAAAGATTATTCTAGTTGAAAGCAGCTTTTTCACCTTTTTGTAGATGATTGGCTCCAATAAGGCATTGATAGGACGTTGTCTCTATTAGAATTGTTGCACATCAGGCTTGAGAGGGATGGTATCATAACTCTTCAAGTCTTCATAACTCCATGCCACCACATCATGATGCTTCCACAAAGCATCCACAATTCCTTTATTTTCTTCTACATTACACACTTTTCCAATAAAAACATTTTTTATTTCCTCAGTCATTATGAGGTTGTGGATGTCACATTGGTTACTTATGGATTCTGGTGCAGGAGCACCTAGGCAACACCAGGAGCTCAAGAGTGAATTGATGGTTTAGATGTTTGGCTTCATGGAACTTTAGTTGTTTTCTATGTTTTCAAATAAAGGTCATGTTGACCATAGGTGAGGAATAGCAATTTTTAGTCTAATGTTGAAGTTTGGCAATTTTTGCAATTGTTGACAATTTTTGCAAAATAAGGCTCTTTTTGAGTTTGAGGAGCCAAAAGGTTCCCATTTGATGAATAAATGTTTGGGAAGCATATATAAAGGTTGCCTCGACCTTTTTGTGAGGTTGGATGTTCATTTGTACAGACTATTTTGTTGGAAGTTGAAGAAAAACAATGTTTTTCTCATTTTTTTCTAGTTTTTGCTCAAGAACAGTGCTAAAATGGATTGAAACTGCTACTGTTAGAGTTGTAGGATGTAGTACAGGTTGTTTACAAGCTTTGTGAGTCATTTTTTAGCTTTGTGAATTCATTTTCAACCATTGTTTGTAATTAATTTGAAATCAGCCTGTTGATGGCCTGAAACAGGCAGTTTTGAGAAAATGGAGGTTTAGAGCACCTTCCCACCGTATAAACTGTATGGCCTTTTGGGAAATGTGCCTAGAATCCATGCTTGTACATATGGTAGAAATTAGGATTTTTGTGGTTGTAGGAGTTGCTAGCAAAATGATTCCCTAGGCGAGCCAGTGCAGGTCTGGCTAGGAAAACATTGTTGTGTAGGTCACAAATCTTGCAGGGGTGCTAAATCATTAAGGATTTTATTCTTAGAGGAGTTAGGGCGGTATGATGTCCTACTGCTACATGAAGTAAAATGCTCCATATATCCATTTGATGTGTGAACAAGTTGGAAGTTGCAAACTGTCAAGGAAAGGTTTAAAACCCTAGTTTTTGCTCCATTTCATGTTTAAGCTTTGTACGGACAGTGGAGGGTTGAGACCTCAAAAATATTTGTGTGTTGTCCATATGAATCAAGAACCTTGGGAAAAGAGTCAATTTATTTTGGATTTTATGAGTTATAGCCAATTTTCTAGACGAGGGAGACCTAATTGGGGCTCAAGGGCTGCTAGTCTTTCAAACCCTAGGTGTAAGTTTGATGAGAGCGATGGAAAGATGAAGCCTTGGGTGAACTCTCAAAACCATAGGAGGACACTTTGAAGCCTTTTAGGACACTTCTCCACCCCTGTAAGAACAAGTGGAGTGTTGTGGAAAGATTAGTCTTTAGTATGGTGTAAAGGCTAAGGAAGAGTTGTGGAAATGAACCAAGGTGGACTTGGTGGTTGGAGTTTGTGATAGAAGAGGGGTTGGTCAGACAAACCAGGGGTACCTAGTCATGAGTAGGGACCTATAGGTTAGATTAGTGAAGCAAAACACCAAGGAGGTCTTACAAGGAAAGGCATAGAGTAGGAATTAGTGATTGATTCCTCCAACCCCACTCCCTATCAGATTCTTTCTTTGCTTGTTGGCCCTGATCTCTAATATAATCCAAATCAAATATGCGCTCAAGCTGAACCATACCTCAGGGAATAGTGTTGGTTTTGAGGTTGATGTCTCCTTCTATATCTAATTCGGCTTCTTCTAGATTAGCTTCATCAATTATTTGTGTTGCACACATGTCAGAACTGGTGATGAATTCCAGGATATGTTTATCATCATTGAATACTTGGAGGTGAGTGACATTGTCTGGCACATATAGGGTAGAGGTCAACTCCACAATGAACTTCTTGAGGGTAGATAGAGACATGGGTTGCAAAGTGTTAGATGCTTGAGCCAAAACATTAGTTGTAAGAGTCTGAGTACATGGGATTAGTTATATATTAAATGCATCTAGACCCTCTAAAAGGTCCCAGACTCTATGCCTATAGTTTGCTAGTCTTTTGTCGTAGCATGACTACAATTTTTTGACTTGTTTGACTACCAGTTCTAGATCACCAAAAACTTGTAGCATCTTAACATTCTTTCTCAAAGCCATTAAAAGACCATGTACTAAAGCTTCATACTCTGCTACATTATTGGGGCAATAAAATTGGAGTCTGTGGGCAGTAAAGTAAGTCTTACCCGTAGGGCTAATTAGCTCAAATCTGACACCAGATCCTTTTTTGGATTTGGACCCATCAAAGCACAAAGTCTAGAACTTAGGTGAGTCTTTAAATTTAGGGCCAATGAGGTGCAACCTCTCCTTTGGTTTCACACTTATAGCAAAGGTTTTTTGGGTAGGTGTTGACTGATTAAGATCTACAACAAGTTGTTTCGTCAACAATTCTTCTTTGGGGGTTACTCGTGCTTTAATATGCTCTACTGTTGTTCGGCATAAGAAAAAATCAAACTCAGAGTAGGCAACATTATGTACCCTACACCAAATAGGCAACATGAGCTCTTGGAAATTCATTCTTGCACCCAAGCTAAGTTGATTCTGTATGCACTTTTCCATAAATTCTCAAAATCCATCCAACAATCCTAAACTGTCGTCTTCAGGGGATTCCTCATCATCGGCTTCTTCTAAAATTTATGTGCTTTGAGATATATGGTCTAAATCAACCAAAGGGTTGCATTGCACCAAGAAGACTTCTACAACCATCCCTTCTTAGTAAATCTTTGCTTCTTCCTGATAAGCGAAGGGGCAATAATTCCCTAGCTTTGTTTCCGCAAACAACACTTCATTCAGGTAGTTGTATTATGTGACCATGTGTTTCATGTGTGGCTCCTGATCTATGTGGATCTTATTTTGTAGTCCTTTCCATGATAGCTACATGTGGGAAAAATCTGGTGCAACATATCCGTTCAATGCATGGGTGAAGTCCCATCCCAAGATGATTCCATATGTGTTAGGAATATCCACAACTTGGATTTCAATAACTTTTTGCACCCTTGGGTCTACAACAATCTGCATTGGGATCTAATTTATTTCTCCCACAATGTTAATCTTTGTCTTGTCCAGCTAAGTCACCTTTTTTCTTGAAGGTGTGGTGGTAGTCCCAAGGGCTTTACACACTACGAGACACATGAAATTGGCTAATTTTTTAGAGTCAATCAAACAATTGTGCAAATTCTTCCCAAATATCCAGATGGTTGTGAGGAAGGTTGGTTTTTCTAACTTTCCTTGGAAGAGGCCCATAGGTGTGTTCATCTAAGCTACTTGAGCTTTTTTCTTATCACCAGCCTTGTCCTTAGTCTTCCTGGAGGGCTGATCCATGGAGATTTTCCTATTATTCTAATTTGATTCCTTTGTAGGTTACTTACCTGTCGACTAATTTTGAAGTGGATCTACCTTCTTCCAACAAATTTACTGAATGAAAGGTTCACTTGGAGGCTCTTTGAAAGAGACTCTCTTGGCCAGTATTTCCTATGTTGCCTTAAAATATGGGGTTCCATTAATAACTCTAAAGATGTTCCTAACTGTAGGAACCTTGAGCAACTCAAAAGAGGACAAGATGATCTTGACTTTCTTAAACTCTTTTACAACATACTCTCCCATTTGCTCGATTTCAGTTTTGAAGGCTCTACCTATGGTAGAGCTAGTAAGTTGCGCTTTTGTTTGGCTTGATTGATTTTGGGGCTGACCTTGAAGCTAGCCCTGTGGTTAGTTTTAAGGGTGATTTAAGGGCCTATCCTTGTTGAGGTATTGAGTGGGTACATGAAGAAGACCAATATTATTACTAGCATTAGGGTCAAGCGGGGTACTAAAATTATTCAATGGAGTTGAAGTCGTAAAAGGTCCACCCTCCTATCTATTCCTAAGGTAGTAGGGAGTCATTCTCTAGTGGAACATGTGAACCTCATCTACATATGGTTCTTCCTCATCTACTGGACCATTGTCTACTAAATCGAAAAGCGGAGACAAGGTTTCTTTGTTACTTACCTCTTGCAATTCTTCATTCTTGGTGGAGGCAGCCTCGATCTCAGGTTCATTGCAGTCACTTCACAGGAATGGGGTCTGGTTGACTACAAGATAGGAGTTGTAGGGATCATATGGAACAATGTCTCTGCAATTTTCACTATCAACGATGTTCAGGACCTCCACCTGAAATATTTTTGTGGCCATTTGGAATTCAAGACAGTCCAACTCTAAAGTTTCTACTCATCTTATGAATCTCACACCATTTGGATAAGGCAGCCTCGACGAGGTACACTCCACTAGTCATATCATTACTGGTGGGTTGATCAAGAGGAGTGGGAACACCCTCGTTGTTCAGCCTTGTATTCCATGTTTGGATTTTCCTTTGGTAGGATCTCCTTTCAAAGTGATGATTAGAATTCTTCCCTCATTCATAATTTTGTCCTGAGGAGGTACTTGCTTTGCGGTTATCCCTGCTATCTCTACTATCTTTGTTATGTCAATTGATATTAGCCTGAAGGCTGTGCTGGGAGGCCTGCAATTGATTATTCTAATTTCTCAGGTGTGTCATCTCCATGGAAATTTTCTTGATCATTTCAGTCAACTCATCAAGTCGATCTTTCTCGTTGTGACTTGGTTGTGACACTTGATTTTGCAAGAAAACAAGTAGGGAATCTAGCTGATTTTGTTGTGTTGGGGGGAATTTTGGCCCCTGCAGGTATAATGGTTGTTGAGACTACTCAGAGTATGCTTGTTGCTACTGGGGAGCCTGGGGGTAGGTTGACTATTGTTGAGGCTGCAAGTACAAAAGCATGAGAGGTACTTGGTTCATCGACTGTTCTAGATGTGGGACTATGGGTAGCTGAGGTACTTGGTTCATAAGAGGTGTCTGATGAGAAAATGCTTGGTTGAGCCCTTGAACCTAGATTGGATGAGCCACTGGACCTAAAGAGAGCAACGGACCAGAAATTTTCTATCCCAAATCAATACTAACAATCACTGCCTCTAAATAGGCATCCACTAGCCTAGTGAATGGAGGGAGCATTCTTTTTACCAATGCTGATGTAAGATTATCGAATGCTGCATGATAGATGGTCAAGGTAGCAGAATTGTTGAGAATGTAAGGAAGCTGAAGTCTCATGTAGGCATGATGGAAATGATCATTAAAGGAGCTAATTGGCTCATTAATTTCCCCATGAATGGACATAAACTGTCAGTACAGCTCCGAAGGGCTAATCGAGATTTTGTATTTGTGTAGGAAAGCATTCATTAGAAGGTCCCATGAAGTAATGGACCTCCTCGGTAGATTAATATACCAATAAAAATCTTCTTGTCCCAACGAGTATGGAAAGAGTCGACATGCCACATCCTCATGATCGATCTACATATCTTTTATTGTTGTTTCAAATATTTTAATGTGTTATTCTATCATCCATTGTGGATCGTGAGGATTAAAATTCATACAAAAGCTCTCTGAATTCTTAGGCATGTCATGGTAAGAATTGAAGTGCAATGGAGAAGGGTTTTGTGCCAACCAAGCCACGAGGGGAGGAGGAGGTAGTATTTGTTGTTGGTGAATAGTAACTTGGGGCTATGCAGGGGTTGTGGCAGTTGGGACTGCGCCTTGGACTTGGAAGGCTAGAGTGTAGACTACTCCCCAACTGTGGGAAGGATGAGGCCTGAAGAAAGTTTAGAGTGGCTAAGTGGAGGATGGATGAAAGGTGGAGGAAGGTGAAGGTGGAAGAGAAATGGAAGAGATAGAGGAAGAGGAAGAGTTTGCATCCCCTCCCTTGATTTGCTTAGCCCTTGTGGGGGGGTTGCAACTATTGAAATTCCACTTTGTTTGGTGTTGACCTTAAAAATCTTCGTAATCTTTCAGGGGAAAATGATCCAATTCAATCTAGATTAACTCAATGGCCCTCCTTCTAGTGCCAGTTCTGTTGATGGGTGTTTTAGCACTTTCTCAACATAGGAAGCACATAGGCACACTACCTCTCTTGAAAGGTAGAAATTCATAAGAAAGTAACCAATCACTACCCCAAGGTCTCTCCGGTGTCAGGTCATGAAGTGCACGAGATTTCTTAGTTGATTTTTGATGCGATTTTGCTAGTAATCATAGGGTGGATTATAGAGTTTTGTTGGATATGAGGTGAATCTTGAAATGGAGTTTCTGAGATGGGAAGTTAGAGTGCAGTTTGCTATAGGTTAGAATAACAATCATAAACTCTTGCTTTATCTTAAGATCTAGCTTTACAATGTGCAATGAACCTTAGCATAGGCTACTTACTAAAAAAATGGAAAAGGGAAGGGAAGAGAAGAGGTTCCTCAATCTGAAATTCAGTAATGAACAGTGATCATGGAGGGTTATAATATGGAAATATTCCTTAAAACAAAATTTCACTTAACCAAAGGGTAAAAGCACTAACTTGTGTCACACTTTATAAAGGAATCGGCCAACAACAAAAAAAATTCTGAGCTTTGACCACATAAAAGTGGTCTTTATGTTTTGAATTTCAAAATGGTGTAAACTAATGAAATGTAGAACTTTTGATGTAGTTTATTCTTGTAATTTTTAAATTTAAAAAAAAATGTTTTCATTATGTTTTTATCAATTTAAGGACAAATTTTGGAATGCTGAAAATTTCAGAAAAGAGTGACTTCATGGACCGTCAAGAAACAAATTGAAAAAAACTTCATTTCTCCCTATTGTTTTTTTCTCCAAATAGGTAACTTCAATATCTTGTGCATGGAAAAAAAAAATCAAATTTGGATGTATATTTTTCTCGTAATAACGTTTCAAAGTCAAACATGTTAGAATTTGACAGTTTTCATGGACCGTCAACTATTTTCAATTTTTTTAATCATTTTCAAAAAAAAATAATACCCTTTCGAAGAAGACTCTCTCCTCTTTTTCCCCATATTAGATTTTAAAAAAATTAATAAGTTTTACTATCTCTTTTTTTACTTGTAATCAACCTATTTTTTTTTATTTTTAAAACCTACTTGCATTATTTTAAAAATAAAATAAATTAAAAATATTCAAAATATTCAAAATATATATATTTGGATTCTTCACTTCGAGCTCTACAAAAGGGTATTTTTATTTTTTGTAGAAAGGTCATTCTAACTAGAGAAATACTCTGCCAAAGTTGAATGTTTCAGAAAATTCTAAAAAATGATGAGCTGGCTGCCATGTAGGATGCCAACATTCTCGGCTGAGAGGGTTTCGACCGAGCAAGTTTCGGCCGAAACACTCTTAGCCAAAAATATCTTGATATTTCCAAGCCATAAATACCTGATCCACTCACTTTTTCCATGTTTTTGGCGGGCACGTATTCGGCTGAGAGGGTTTCGGCCAAAACCCTCTCGACTGAAAACGTGCCTGCCACATCAGCGCCACAATGTTTCGGCTGAAAATGACTCGGCCTAATGTCTTCTGGTAAAAAATTGTTTGCTCAGAACCATAAATTTGGCCAAAAGTGTGACACACTATTGTGCTTTTACCCCAAAATAACTCACAGTATCATAAAATTTGTCCAAGTTTCTAAGGATTGCAAATATTTAACCATTCATTTACCATAAACATTCATGAATAAAATATATAAGTTTGGAGCAGATTTTAGTTTATTCCTAGACTAACTTTACAGAGTTGTCTACCATTAGCAAATAACAAAAAGTATGGACAAGAAAGGCATCAACACAGTAGAAATCTACACAACCATTGAACAACATCAACTAATCTATCAAAGCAATCTAAAACCACTAAGAATAGCAAAGTAAATCTATCTAAATCAACTAACTATGGGAGATGAACCATTTAACATGCAATAGAAACTCAAGAGTCCACCAAAGACAATGAACTTCTATTAAAATTTCTGCAGCATGCCTTTATAACAACTCAACTCTCTCTTGAAAATGAGAGGAGACCCATTATTTATAGTGTTCAAAAACAAAACTGAATGTCCAAGATTGATTTGCATTGTGTGGCCAAGATTCACTACAAACTAGGATTTCACCTACCCCCAAATATATTACAATTTAAAATACATTCTTATCTTTTTCCCTATTTTTTCCTCTTGTAGCAGCACTGTAGCACTTTCTCTTCTAGCTAATTTCCTTTGCCGCAAGTATTTTGTGAGGAGCTTGTCATCAATGGTTGGATTCCCTTCCTACTTCTTCAAAGCTGCATAGTCTATGAACTTGTTGATTAGTGCCTAGAGCTTATCAATCTCCATTATGGTGGATTGGAGAACCTATTAGTTCCACTGCTTGGACCAGCCTATGAGTGTATCCTAATCTCCATCATACTTAGTCGTATTGTCCCTGACCTGTTCAAATTGAGCGAAAACTCGAGTAGTAAAAATCATGAAATTCTTGGTGAGCTCGCCCGATATTCCATCTTCCATCTTCTTCTTGAAATAAGGCTTTATCTTTTCTAGATCAATCTCAACGACAGGCACGTCATAGCCTATCATTAATTTTAAGTATTGAACACAATCTTCCATGACGTCCCTTGCCCAATCAATGCCTGGCTCCACTTTATGGAGCACTTGCACTAAGTCATTTGACTGGAAAATATGACAAAAATTTCTGACGAAGTATGTAAAATTTGATGTATTGTTGGGTGCTTGTAAAATTTGATGTGTAATTTTCAATTTTTTAAAAGTTTATCCCCAACGTTCATTGAAATTTTGACGAACCTGGGTTTCGTCAAAATTTTGACTAGCAGTTTTGTTGATATTTTGACAAACATGAAAAATAAGAAAAAAATCAAATTGTGGCTGACATAAAGAAAAATGAGTTCGTTGATTTATTGCAATAGTGTTTTTCTATACTCGCGAATTCACTTTACTTGAGACAATTTGTGGAGAACTAAGGACAATTTTCTTGGGAAAAATAAGAAAAAATTGAAGAAGATATTGCCAAGTTGAGGGTAGTCATTGTGTTTTTGTAGAATTCAGTTGTGAAGTTAGATTTGTAGTTGCAGGTTTGAAAATCATATTTTAAAGCAACATGTCATTAGATTTCATTTTTAGAGGTTTAGGGTTTTGAGAATTTCATGTTCAGATTTTGTTGTGTGGAATCACCATAAGATCACAACCAAGGAACAAATTCTTGTGACTGTAATTATGTGATCCATAACTCTATTGGTCATGTGGCATAGTTGTGATATAACAAATATAGGATGCATTCATGCGTGACCCAAGTTTAATGTGGCTATGTTGTGATAGAAATGGAGGCACTCATATAATGTAGTTAATTTAGGTTGTATAATATAGGTGTCAATCTTCATTGGGTGCATTCAGGTTGTCTCAAGTTTAACAGGTTACGATGTAATTATAGCATGATCCAAAAGTGATTACCTCTTGCTACAATAAAGAGCCTATAACTCTGGTTGATATGCAGAGTGGTTGTGTTATATCAATTATGTAGTGCATTCAAGCACAACCCATGTTTAATGGGCTATTCTAGAGAGTGATAATTTTTTTTTAAACTTTATGAATGTTACTTAAAAGTGTATAGCTTAAACTACAATGTTACTTGAATGCAATCTTGGGTTACTGCAAACTATAATAATGTGATTTGCTAATAACCATTATGGAAAGTATTAAAGCAAGACCCATGCTATATAGGATACATTTCCCTAATCAGGTTTACATACCTTAATGATCAAACACAAGCTTCCCACACACTCTAGGATACAATCCAAGATGATACCACAACCTTGTCAAGACAACTAATTTTCTGACCCAAGATTTAAGGTTACCAACAAAAGAATTGGTAAGAGCATGATTAGGGTACAAACCCTAGGCCTCTGTAGAAATGTAAACAATAACTCTAGTGGATTAGTGAGGCTGCAATACCAAAAATATTGAGACATTGTTGCCAATAACAAGCACACTATGTAGCTTAGTGACATTTTTAAATGCAATCTACAGTAAGAAGAATGACAGACACTTGAGATGTGATAGTCAAAAAGAGGTTAAGTAGTGACAAGATAATAAAGCTCAAACCTTGCATAGTAAAGTGTAGATTTTAATAGTGAGTTTCCTTACCCCTTTGCTGACCTTAAGGGTTTTTCAAATGCTTTTGGTAGCATGTTAGACAAGGAAAATGCAATCAGGGAATGACTGTCCAAATGAAGTAATAGTGGTAATCATAGGTTCAATGTTTCTTCTTATCCATTAATGTATAATGGAGGTAGTGGATTGCATGTTTGAGCAATGTTTTGAGACTCATCAAAGATGGGAGAATAGTGAATAATACCTTGTGGACTATGAAGTAGTGTCAATAAGGTTGATGGATCTTAAGATCTACAATACCATGAAACAATGAGTTCCCTGTAGTAAGTAGGCAGTCTATAGGGCATAGTTTGATTTTATAGAAGGATGCTCATGAAAGAAATCTTCAAGTGATAGTGAGTGAGTTGTTTGAGATTGCAGCTGAGGGTGCAATACCCAGTCTTAAAGGAAGTTAGCAAAGTAGTAAATGTGCAAGAAAATCAAATCATACACAAAAAAAAATTCACAATGTTATCTTGCATAATGCCTTGAGTTTGAAGACAAAATTTCATTGTATCTTGATGAAAGTGGTGACCTTAATGGTCAATCACTAGCAACCATGATTTTAAAACATGCTATTGTGCTTATGGAGGCAAAAATTTAAGCAAGGAAATGAGTGGTGGTTTGGAACAGTGGCAGGTATGAAGGACTTGCTTTATATGCATACTATGCAGTCTAGCTTAAGACAATGGTCTTAGAAGAGATTGAAGGTGGATTATGGAACTCAAGGGTTACCATGAAAAATATTAAAGAAAACACTAATATCTATTTAAAAGCCACGGCCATGAAGATATTAAAGATGTCACATGCAAAACCCTAGTAGTGGAGTAATGAATACAGTGCCAAAGAGGATAGTGTGTTGGGGAAAATTTAGGAGATCTCCACATTATCTAATTATAGGGAAATGCATCATTTATTTATTTTTTTAATTAAAATAAATCATTCTAAACCCTATATAGGATACATTGATACTTCAAAAGCCTCTGAAGGAATTTGAGATTATGCAAATATATGTCAAGTAAATACCTAGATTACAAATAGTAGTAGGAACAATGTAAGATTTGTTGAGTAGAGAGGAATGAGATAAGCAGCAATGAATCCTATGCCTCCTTTCACACACATCTCCTCACCGTTCTCTTTCATTATTTACTAAAAAAATTCTCCTTTTTGGCGGTTTATGCTTGAAAATAATGTTTTGACGAAGGTTTTAGAGTATGTTTATTAAAATGAAAACTCCATTCTGGTGGGCTATGCCTGAAAATAAGATTTTGAAAAATGTTTTAGGGTATGTTTATTAAAGTTTTAGAGTATTTTGGCAGGCTATATTCTTGATTCCTTAAATGATTTATTCAAATGGATTGTGACCAAATAAATGACTAACTATTTACTCATTTTTATTTATGTGACTAAATAATTTTTAATCAATGACCAAACTAATAATTTATTTACTCATTTATAGCTGAGTTACAAAAAATGAGCAGAATTTAGTCATTTTTAGTTGTTGTGACTAAATTTTTTAGTCTCATAGTCATTTATTTGCCAAATTCTACTAGTGTGTGCTTCCTTGTGTGATTAGGACTCTCTCAATGTTGAGGTCCCTAGGGATAAGCTTGTTATAAAAAGAGACACATTGCATCTTTAACTAAAAGGATAAATTTGTATTGACATTAGCAATGATGATTTTGACTTGTTGCTCCTTAGGAATGGGTCACTTGCTCTTACTAGCTCGCTACCTCCATCATTGTAGGAAATTTGCGATCAAGTTCAATATTCTAATTTTAGGAGTCTAACGGTTGGAAATCATAGTAAAATTAGAATTTAATAAGTTTTGGAATTAGCATTTTTAAAGTGTTTTTTGGGGTCATTAACTTTAGACTATCTTCTCTTTTGCAGGGGTGGTTGCATGCCAAATTTTTTTGGTGTAAAATATAAGAATTATTAAATTTTGTTACCTATATATAAATAAAAATTATTGGAGTGTGAGTTTGATATTTTTTGAAGATCTAAATAGTCAAGCTTGGTAAAGAAAAATCATGTCAGATAATATTAGTCCAGAACAAAATGAAGGGACACTTGATAGATTGTGGGCTAGATTGAAAAGAAAGGGTGATGGGAAATGTTATTTTCCTTGCAATAATTACAAGGGCTTAAAGACGAGATGGCTTTTAATCACAACAATTGAGAAACATTGTAGGTAGCATGGTCACGTTGAAGTAGGGCATGATTATCGTCCATTGGTAAATTATTCATTATATGTGTTTATATTGATTGAATTTGTAAATGTTTATATTGTTTTAACATTTTATATATATATATAATCACTTGATCATGATCATCATGGTTTATTTGTGTCTATCATTATTATAAAGGTGGGCTGCCCTAGGGCACATGATATGGATTATCACGGCCGGGAGAATGTGGTTTTGCAAGTGGAAAAACATGGAGTTGTGAATATCGAAGATGAAGTTAATGATCTTATGGAAGAAGATGATCATGCACTAGAAAACACAGTTGAAGATGACGGTATAGATACATTGATCCATGACACATTTAGTGGCAGAGTTGATCATGATGATTGAGATGACTTTGATGATGTTCACGATTTACCTATACTTGAGAAGGCATACATACCCCTTTATGAAGGCTCCCAAACAACTCTTCTCTCTGTTGTATTGATGATATTGAACTTGAAGGCTATGAATGGTTTATCAAACATAAAAATCTCACAAATGTTAAGGTATGTCATATATGTCATCTTTTTTCATCTATTTTAATTGTTGTTAGTTCATCACTAGTAAATAAAGGTTGAAATATGTACCATTAATA
Source organism: Sequoia sempervirens (assembly GCA_007258455.2). Classification (NCBI taxonomy): domain Eukaryota; kingdom Viridiplantae; phylum Streptophyta; class Pinopsida; order Cupressales; family Cupressaceae; genus Sequoia; species Sequoia sempervirens. The sequence goes on along the minus strand of VDFB02271358.1, from coordinate 735,064,298 downwards.
TTCTTTATATTAACAAATTATTTTTTGTTGTAGATTGATTGGTTAATTTTTGTTACCACCATAAAATATTTTACCTCGCTCATACCGATATGTATATGGCATTATGAAAGATATCAGAATGGAGTATCAAGAAATAGATACATGTCCCAATGATCATATTATATATCATAAATGTTCAACATGAATTTGCAACAGCATGACTAAAATTTCATATCAGTAGATATTGAATAGATCAACTAACAAAAAAGGTGTCTCGTAAGGTTCTTCATTATATTCCTATTATTCTATGTATTCAATGATTACTTAGGTGTGAAAGCTTAGCGCAATTTATGGATTACCATGCATGAAATAGAAGTGGAGATGACATTCTTCGAGATCTTGCGGATGGTTCTGCATTTAGAGACATGGAGAAAAAATGGCCTCACTTTAAAGAAGAACCACGTAATCTCAGGATTTCATTAGGAGTGGACGGTCTCAATCCATTTGGAGAGTTGAGATCTATTTAATCAGTGTGGCCTGTTTTTGTTGTCAACAATAACATTCCTCCATGGATGTCAATAAAGAGGGAGCACATAATGTTGTTAGTGATTGTTCCAGGTATTTTGTTACATCAATTTTCTTTAACGTAGTAGCATCTCATTTGTCTTATTTGTTTCATAATGACTTATATTTTTTTCATTCAATAGTCATGTACATTAATTTATATATATTGCAGTAAAATGGTTATAATAATTATGTAATGTTTATGTTCATTCAACTAGGTAAGTACCAAGTTAAATATATGAATGTATATATCGAGCCTCTTATCAACGAGTTACTAAAGTTATGGAATGGTGTCACTATGTATCACGTCTCTAGACCAATGGGAGAAAGACAATTTCAATTCCATGTAATGCTTGTATGGACAATCCACGATGCCCCATGGCTAACACATTTTTGTGGTATGTTATAACATTTGACTGCACTTTCACAATATTTAATTTTATGAAGTAGATATCATGCATGTTTTTAAAATAATCTATTCATTATATATAATTATAAAAATTGACATATTTAATCTAATTATGTATGATCTTGCAGGTCTTCAAACAAAGGAAAAATTTGCATGTGCAATTTGTGGTCCAAAGATGAAATCTCGTCATTCAACAAGTTTAGGAAAGCAGGTGTTTGATGAGTATAGGAACTTCCTCCATAGAAATCATAAGTATCGAATTACTAAAAAACATCTTTTCAATGGGAAAGAAGAGACTACATCAAAACCACAAAGAATGACACCTCGCCTATGGAAGTTGGAATATAATAGAATTAATCATCAAGGTTATACATCATATCAAATTGTTTATTTATCATATATGATATGTTTTGAATTTATATTTTTATATTTTGTTGTGTTTACTCATGTTGTAATTAACAATGATTGTCGTTGTTAATTTGTTTAACTTATATGCTCCATGAAGGCCGTCAAGGCATTAATGGTCGGCTTCCATAGGGACTAAAAAGTTATCCCATACAATTGAGTAGGTTGCCCTGCTATGAGCAACTAAAAATTGTGAATTTGTTTGATACAATGCATATCGAAAAGAATATAATAGAAACATTATGGAAAATATTAGAAGGAAGGCATGACAAAGAAAAAATTGTCAAAATTTGTAGTGACATTCAGGAAGCCAATCATGCAATGAAAAATTTCATTCAATTAAATAGCAATGGAGACCAAATTAATATAAGTGTGCTTCCTTGGTTATTAATGGAGCAACAAAGCAATTGTATAAAAGAAGTCATACAAAAAATTTGATTTCCCACAGGATTTGCTACGAATATAAATAATATAATAAAAAAAAAAGTGAATTTGGGTTAGGGATGAAAATGCATGATTGGCATACCTTCATTAAAGTAATTATTCTAGTATATTATATACACTTGTATAATGCATGCAATTTTTAGTGTATTATGTTTACTACTTTTGGAAAAGTAATGAAAAGATCATTTTATAATTGTTGTAGTACGTTCTACATCTATCTCTCCCAGACAACTTCGACAACAATTTCAAACATGTTATATATGATCTTGGAAAATACATGAGGTAAGTAGTGATATTTTTTCAATTCATTGTATACATCTTATAATTGCAATTTGTTTTACTTGTTATGTAATATACTGTATATTTTTGCTAAATCTTGTTAATATATTTGTGCCTTGAATCACTTGTAGACGGTTGTCATCTAAAGAAATCCATAAAGAAGATATAAATTATTGGAAGAGAAATTCCTCAGCTAATGTGTGAAATGAAAAAGTGTCTACCTTCAACATTTTTCAATGCACAAGAACACTCCTCATACACCAAGTTGAGGAGATTGAATTGTGTGGACCTATACACACAAGGTCAATGTGGATGGTTGAGAGACACTTGAAATTTTTGAAAGATTTGGTTAGACAAAGAGCACATCCTGAGGGTTCTATGGTGGAGAGATATATAGTATACTAGATCATGGTGTACATTAGTGAATAGCTTCCTAAGTTTGCAACAAAGATCCATATAGATCACATTTGGGATCCCAACTCCATTAACAATTTCGAAGGGAAGTACCTGATGGGGAAAGGTAGATTGAGGAAAGTGAGAGGTAATTATAAGATAGTCATGGAGATTAATTGGAATACATTTTACATATGGTTTTTATGTATATTGTACTTATTTAATTTTTAATCTTTAATATACATCAATTATAAATTAAGGTCATATACTGTGGTATCTAACTAATTATATGTCTTTTGTGAATTTCAATTTTTTTTTATATAGTTGGATGAAAGTATGGATTGAACAATATCAACAATCTAGTTGTGCATTAACATGGGAAGGTGTGCCTTCATTGGTTAAAGAAGCTCATTATAATGGAGATTCCAATGTTACACAAAGGGAAATTGATTTAGCATATGGTTTAAGAGATAAACAAGTAAGTATAAATATATTAATCACCCATATTATTTAATTATTTTCAATTATATTGATGTATATATATGTTGAGATTGTTTTCTTTGCATATATTCGGCCAAGAATAAATATGTTTATCAACTCACGATATTGCAATAATTTTTACATGTTCATGACATATTGCAGGTGAAACACCACAAGGCTATGTGATGCAATGGTCATAAATTTGAAATCAAAATTTTGGATGACATGATGAAAAATTGTGATTTTGGTACAACTGTAGTCTTTCAGGTGACTAGTGTTTCATCTAGAAGCGACATACATCCAGAAGTCTCAGAAAATTGATACTATGGAATTTTGGATGATATACTTGAGTGTGACTTTAAGTCCTTCGGATTAATTATGTTCTTCATCCTATGGTAGAGGATATGATTTAATGAAAATGATCTCGAGAGAACTTTTATTGAACATTATAATGGATTTACCATGGTTAATACAAGGTTGATCGAGTGAGTTTGAAATGAGCCCTATGTTCTTCCAAGCCAATGTGAGTAGGTATTTTACTCAGAGGTTCGAGGTAAACCAGGTTGGTCATTTGTTGTTAGACATGATCCAAGAGGAAGGTCGGTAAAGTATAATGTGGTGGAAGAAGAAGATACCAAAGAACTAGAAGATGATGTAGATGATGAATAGGATTAACAGTTAGTTGATGATGTCTCTGACGAAGATGTTGAAGAGGAGGAACTAGATCATGATGATGTAGGAGTTAATGTTCACGAAGATGATATCCATGTGGATGATGAAATTATCGAAATTGATATGGATTACGATGATGATGATATGACCAATCCTTACAATGTTGAATTTGGATCAGATGATACAGACAAAGAGTTGGATGAAGAAGAAGATCAATGACATTGAAATGTATGAGTTATGCAATTATATTATCTATTTGATATTAATTTATTGATAGAATTATATTTGAATTATGTGGTTGTAACATAATTAATTCATGATGTTTTTAATTTTTATGCCATTACATAATTAATTTAATGATGTACTTTTTAATGTTTGAAAGGTCAAAAAATTAAAATATTTCAATAGTGGTGTTAACAACCTTGGAATTAGTGTGTTTTATGTTTCATGTGATCATAAAAGATTAAAAATTCAGTTGTAGAGGTTTTTGTTTAGTGGTTGATGTGTAAAGGCATTTAAAATGCATAAAGTGATAATGGTTGTTGATGGTTGAGGATTTAAAATACAAGCTCTTGACATTCGAAAATCTGTGTTTTTCTTCAAAAAATTTGTATTTTTCCTATTATGCAGCACTATATAGTCACATGCAGCCATATTTTGATGTGAAATCAATTCCAGGTCATGAAGATATGTGTTAGCTTTGATTTGAATTTGATTTGGGGGCTTAAGGCATTGATTTGAGTTAGAAAGCTTCATTTCTTTGCATATAGTCTGGTTACCCTATTTTTTAGGGTTTTGTAGACCAAACATGATATAAAAGGACCCTTACACTTTTTGTGATTACTGTAGCTTGTGTAAGAGGCCCCATTGATACTATTGTAATTGTAGGATGCATGAATAGAGCGTAGGATGATAAATAAATAAGGTATAGCTGCTGTCCTCAAGAGTTTTGTGAAGAAAAGCATGTGAAATGAGAGGTTCAAGCCTAGGTTTCAACAAAATATGTATGGGAGATTTGATTTTATGAATTTGTATCCATGTGTAGACCTTATGGGTTATTTTTGAACATTAAATATAAATGATATACATACACACACACACACATATATGTATATATATGTATGCATGTATGTATGTATGTATGTATGGATATGCATTTTTAAATGTAAATGTAAATGCAATTACTGGATGCTCTCCTAGAACAATAAATGAAAAATATCATTAAAGAAATCTATATCTATGTATATAAATGTGTATTTCTAAATGCAAAAGAGCATATGGTTTTGTAGTGTTATAGATACAACATATCCATAAATTAATGTAATTAAAATTCTAAAGTCTTCAACACATATAATATGAAATCGGTCAAACTATTAAACTACATGAGAAATAAATAAAAACAATAAATGCATATGTATGTGTATTTGTAAATGTAAGTGTAAAATAAATAAGAATAATGAAAATTATAAAAGAATACAAGGGGAGACCAGTGCCTTATTGGGTATATGGAGTCTAATGAATATCTGCAAATGTGGATTTCAATAATGACAATATTTCAAACTATTAGGAACATAAATTGTTTACAACTTGTGTAAATGTGCAAGTGAATAATTGAAAAACTCTTCTTGAGATATAATGGAAATTATAGTTATGTGATTCTTCTTATTAATCCAAGTAAAAATTCCCAATTGTTGTGATTGATTAAAAGATTTTAATCCCTACTTTAGAGAACCAAATAACCAGATCACACATATATAGAAAATATACAATGATGAACCGAGTATAAACTTGTTATATCAATTTAAACAATAGAGAAGCATAAAAATGGAGACAATCAAATAACTGCATGAATTTAACAAATAGTTGATACCAAAATCTTAATCCGCAACTTAGATATCTTCATTTACTCCATCAAAATACATGCATATGAGTCTCTATATATCAAAATTCATTGTCTACTACAAATGACCTATATGCCATTTTTCTGGTGTTTGTATCTTGTCTCTCTTCAACACTTAGTTCTCTAGGAGGGTAGCTGTAATCTTGAGTTTTCAGTTCTCTAGGAGGGCTAAACATAAATATGAAATTACATAATAGAACCTTGTAATCACATTTGATGCAGATTCAAATACTAGTCATTGATCCTTCACTATGGTTAGATGATCGAACAACTACCTTCAAAACAAACTGACATGATCTACATCATGGCAATAAGGGCACACCATACTATGCATTGCTAAGAAAATCCACATAGCGCTCACTCATGATATTGTGATTGATAAAGACCTGACAACTTCTGATCACGCGATGGTGGGCAACTATGGATCTCAACCATCGGTAATCCTGTTCATTCAAGATAGTAGCCAACTTTGTCATTAACCATCAAGCACCTTTCCTATCAAGATTATAAAATCTTCGTTGATTTGAAACACATGCATCTCATAAATGCTTTAGTAACCCGCTACATAATGTATTAAAACCAGATAAATGTATCAAAGTATTTCTATCATCTCTTCGGCTTCATTAAATGAGACACGTAGCGATTGCCCGTGATATCGCGATCAACCAAAATTGTGTGGTGGGGTCATCACAAGATGGCAGGGAATGACTGAGATCAAATGATAATTGATATACAGTCACAAAAACTTGTCCCTCTACAAAATATAAAACATTTATTAAAAGAATGAGGGAACATCACTAGGTCGATGATAAACAATTACATAAGTTGTTTTGTAAATGAGGGAGCACAGGACCATCCAAGACTTAGGAAATAATAAAGTTAGGTGAAGGAAATAAAACAATAAATCAAAAGGGGCCCAACCTAGATGAATTGATTGGGCTTAAGTTGTTTTAAAACCCTCCCCAAAAAGTAATGGCCCAAAAGATCCTGCCCAAGGCATAAGATAAACACTAGGGTTTTCATGAAGACAAAGGTAAAACCCCAACCTTAGGCTTTTCCCAAACACCATAGATGACCATAGACATAAGGCAAGATAAAAATGGAACACAAAGAGCAAAATTTTGAAGTTCCATCACAAGGAAAGGTTTCCTCCCTTCTTGGTAGTGATAGTCTCCTACACACACAACCCTTAAAAATTATGAATAGAGGAATATAATCTTTGAAGAACTCAAAGTTGATTCTCTCCTACCTGATTCTTTGTCATTTTATCCTTACAAACATTTATAGTGATTACTAGATGCACATAGACCAATTATTCATAATAGAAGAATTTGATCATACTTTTCCAATGATGACATTATGAGAAAACCTTAGGTTAAATTAATAATTCCTAGCTAAGTTCTTTAAATCATGTCCAACCGTATAAGAGAAGACCGTTGCTATGTGTACTTGGATACCATGGAGAAAGGCTCTCTGGGCTCTTTCATCAATCATCCTACCTTAAAACATACCAAAAGTCTCCTAGCAATTAGACATAGGAAGATTTAAGATGACTTAAAAAAAAATTATTGCCAAAGCATAAACTTATGATGACTTAACCAGGCCTAGTACACACTCCCTCCCCATTAACTACTTAGACATATGGAAATTAAATATAAATTTTCTGCTATTTTTAGTCATGTAGCTGTCCAATAAACAACTTGGTGATGTTTCGCTTCAATTTTATTTACTTGAATGAAGAGAAAAAGTCCTTTGATTACAATTAGAGAATACATTTGTGGCCTTGGTTGTGTAACTGGTGGACCATAGTCACATTTTACACTTGTTACAAATTTTGGGAGTTAAAACGTTAAGTAGATTTGATTTGTGATGGAAAAATTTGGACGGTAGTAACAATAACTTGCAATCTATCAAGACTTGATTACCTTATAACCTGTGAAATTCTAGCGATGAAATGATAGATTAATCATAATTTCACCTTGGGATCACATCACCATGAAAGAACTTCATCCAACATCCTTATGAGTGCAGGTACCACCAAATAGGTATTTGTCAAATCTGTCTTCCTCGAGCGAGGAAATTCAGGAAGAGAAGAGGAAAGAGAGACATGTAGTATGTCTAAAAGAGGGAGATCAACTAGAGGTCAAAAGATTAGAAGAAAATTTTGTAAACGCATGGAATTTTTTCTTGCTGAAGGGGGGTCATGTTCTTATGATGATGAGAGCATACCGATGTCGAGATGCCCTTGAGGTACAAAATCTACATAAAATGGGTAACCGAGGAACTTCCTCTCCCTTTCCCTCTCTCTCTCTCATTCTTCCCTCTCCTTCCCCTCTCTCTCTCCCTCTCTCCCATTCTTCCCTCTTCCCTCTTAGCCCTCCTAATTCTCTATCTCTCTCTCTCTCTTGTCTCTCAAGTCTCTCCCTCCTACCCCCTCTACCTCTCTCAAGTCTCTCTCTCTCACTCACTCCTATGTCACTCCACTATACCCTTATCCTTCTAACCTTAACCCTTAAATCCTTAAACCCTTAAACCCTCTATCCTCCATCTCTCAAGACTCTCCCTCCTACCTCTTCTCCCTCTCTTAGGTCTCTCTCTCTCACTCACTCCCTCTATCTCTCTCCCCTCTACCCTCTACCCTTAAACCCTCTACCATCTATCTATATCCCACTCCTTCCCTCTCTCTCTCAAGTCTCACCCTCCTACCCCCTATCCATCTCTTAGGTCTCTCTCTTTCACTCACTCACATCTCTCTCCCATCTACCCTTTTAACCATATACCTGATGGAACTTCAAAGTTTTATCCTAACTTATGTCTTTCGTCATTTATGGTGTTTGGGAAAAGCCTAGGGTTGGGGTTTTACCTTTGTCTTCATGTAAAACCCTAGTATTATCTTACACCTTAGGAAGGATCTATTTGGTCATTACTTTTTGGGAGGGTTTTTAAAACATCTTAAGTCCCATCGCTTCGTCTAGGTCTAGCCCCCTTTAGTTTTATCATTTTATTTCCTTCATTTGATTTTATTCTCCTAAGTCTTGAATGGACTCATGCTCCCTCATTTAAGTGACAACTTATATCATTGTTTGTCGTTGGCCTAGTGATGTCCCCTTATTCCTTTAATAAATGTTTTTATTTTGCAGAGGGAAAAGTTTGCATGACCGTTGATCAATCATCATTTGATCTCATCCATTCCTTGCCATCCCGCAATGACCCCACCCCACTATCTTGGATGATTGCGGTATCATAGGCAAGTGCCACATATCTTGTTCGGTGATGCCGAAGGGATGATAAAATACTTTGATTCATCTATTTGATTTTAATACATTATGCAGTGTGTTACTAAAGTTTTTATGAGATGCATGTGCTTCAAATCAACGCAAATGTTATAATCACAGTAGGAAAGGTGCTTGATGTTTAAAGACAAAGCTGGTGACTTTTTTGGATGAACTGGATTACCTATGGTTGAAGATCCATGGTTTCTTGCCATCACATGATCATAAGTTGCAAGGTTTTTATTGATTACGATATCGTGGGTGAGTGCCATGTGGATTTTGTTGGCAACACATGGTATAGTGGGACCCTTGTTGCCACGATGGAAATTATGTTAGTTTGATTTGAAGGAAGCCATTTGATGATCTAACCAAGATGAAAGATCAACAACCAGTATTTTAATTTGCATTGAATGTGATTGGAGTTGTTCATGCAGCACGCGTGTAAGCTTTAATTGTGGACATGACATCTACTACTAGGGTTTGATCAAAATAAAGCAATTTCTCTTCTACTTTTGGTATCATAAAGCATTCAAAGCATCTTTTCAGAGCAGTTGTGGAGCCAAGGATGAAGTTAAAAATTGTTACAACAAGAATTTGGGTGTTTGCAAGTGCAAAGCCGTGAGTTCATTTATGTATCTCCTAGTTATTCTGAATTTGAATTTGGGGGAAATTTGTTGTGGGCTTGTCGTAGGGCTTGTCGATAGTTGTTTTAGGGCTATAATTTAATTGAATTGTGGGAAATTGCAATGTTTTGTTATTTAATTTCATATTTTTTTAAGCCCTAGTTTACTTAGGATGGCACCGACAAAGCAACACTCTGGCCAGATTGATTATTTAAGTAGAAACTTATATGATGATTTCCTAGATGAATTGCCCTTGTCGACAAATGATAGGAAGAAGGGGTTGGTTTTGATGCAAGGAAAAAATCTAGGGGAGGGATTAGTATATAATTGTTCTAACATAGCTAATTCTAGTATTCCTCTTACTAGTCTAGAGATGTTTGGATTGTGGTTTGGACAGAGGAATTTTCCCCACCCCTTTTCTAATGGATGGATGTATGATATGGGGAAGTTAGTGGTACCAAATGTGTTCCCTGATATAGACTTGCTTAGGGCAGTGGCTACACGATATGACCCTATCACATGGGTGATTTGAGATAATGATGGAAAGGTTCTGTTAAGAATCAATATAGAGGAATTCCGATAGGTTTTTGATCTAAGTAAGCCTAGTATATTCTTGGTTCCTATTGATCTTGAAGAGATGAAGCAGGAATATGGGAGGTCAAAATCACTTTTAAGAGCTAAGTTTCTCCCACCTCATTTGGCTAGGGAAGGAGGTTCAAAATTCCATATTAGCCCTAATGACCAAGAACCTTTCAGACTGAATTGCAAAGCATTTCTTGGCTAACTTTTACTCATTGTTCCAAATTTTGGGTTTTTACCCCAGCAAAATGATGCCTATTGCTAACATGTTTATGGGGGTACAAATGCAACGCCCTAATTTCTCATTAATTTATGATTTTGCTTCTTTATTGGTCGAAAAGATACATGAAGGGTTGTCAACGTTGTAGAAAAATGATATAGGAACTCTATTCTTTTGGTATTTCATGTTAATGTATATGTTCTTGTATAAGAATGCTAAATTCTTCTCTGAAAAGATGGAGTTAAGGTAGTGGGTTGATGGAGAAAGATTGTCGGTGTAGGTATGGATTGTAGATTTATCATGTAATAGGGAAAACACCAGTTATGTGCATTTTGAAAATTGTTTTGCTTCTAGATTGAGAGCCAGGCTGATTGTAAATGTACCCAAGATTCCTGAGGAGTTGCATGATTTCCTCATACCAAAGGGGAGGAAGCCATAATTGAAGGGTTTCCATAACTGGGGTGATATCATTCCATACCCAGTCAGCATTGTCTTGAGGGTGTATGGTTTTTAGAGGACCCCTCATATATTTCCATACAGTGTGCCACCAATAGTGGGGTTTGCAAAAGTCATGTGGCAAATTGGTTGTATCCATGAGGACAACCTTACTAGGAAAGGTAAAGGAACATTCTTCCTGGATTACATTGTGGTGTCAAATTTTGTTTTTTCAAAGGGAGGTTGGATACATTTTGGGAAATTCTTTGAGGAATACCATTTGAGGTGTGGCCCCAAGTGACATCATGATCCTGAGGGCTTCTTTGCTCTTTTTAGAAAAAAGGATAAAAGGTGGTAAGTTTGTGCATGAGTTCAACTTCCCTGAAGACTTGATTAGAAATGAATTTGACCTAAATAGGAAGGAGTTGAACAAGGAGAAGTGGGTAGCTTATTAAAATATATTGGATATTGTGCACAAAATGGATCCAAAGTATGATCCATTGATGGAGTTCAGTCCATATCATAAGAAAATTGACTTCTTGATGGGCAACTTCAAAGAAATCATGGGCACCTTGATGACCAAAATGATAAACTTGGGATTAGATTTTGGCATACAGGAGAAAGTTGCCAGGGCAATTGAAGTGAGGCTAGCTTACCAACCTACATAAAGATGGCCTATTTACAAAAGGAAGAGAAATGATAGTAGTGATGAAGAAGAAGAAGATAGAAAGGGAAAGAAAATAATGAAATTGCCTACACAAAAAGGTCCAAAGTTAAAAACACTTGGAGAAATCAAGATTATTGACTTGGATGCATCACCTGAAAATAGTCCCTCATCATCACCATCAGAGCCAAGCCCTAAAAGGAAAAGAATTGAACAATCACAAGAGGATTTGGTGGATCAAATTGTTGTCACTAACCAAGACATGCAAATGGGTATACCTTCCCCTCCTAGGCCGGATGAATTGGTTCTCTCTGATCTGGATATGAAAGGAAAATGTGTACAAGATGCACGAATGGAGGCATGTAAAGAGATTCTAGATGTCAATGCATTTGTAAAAACTCTGGTCTTCTTGCAACTAGTATGGAGAATGAAATTGGAAGAGTATCAAGATAAATACAAGAGGAGAAGAGAATTGAGACCTGATAGGTCAGACTAGGAGAATGATGATGAAGTGAAAGCTGAACTAATTGAAGAGTTCAAGAACATCACTCCTGAGGAGGGGAGAAAATTAGTAAATCAAGATCGTGTCTTGATTTTACCTTAATGGGACATTACAAATGCTATAGCTTTCAATGCTATTCTGAATTCCAACCACCCCTTAGAAGATTCTGAAGAAGAGGTCAAGGAAACATTGCAAGATTCTGCCTTCAATGAAGAGTATGAAACTTTAGAAATTTTTCCTTTGTCCCCTCAAGGGAGAAAGCTTAATGTCACTGATATTAACCCAAATATAAGAGGAGGGTTGATAATAAGGAGAGCTTCAGAGACCTCAACCACAA